>DWME01003312.1:0-18610 GCA_018244795.1 Parelbella ahira ahira | reverse complement strand
GACGATGCTTCCCCGATGTTGTTGCCATCATCCAAACCAGAATCATCCTTAGACTCAATACCAGAATTATTAGAACAGTCAACAGCTTCTAAATTTTCTGGACCAGCTTGAACCTCCACATTGGGGCTTGAGAGTCGATGTTGCGATTTATCTTCTCTGTCCCTCTCTGTGGTGGTTAAGACTAGGGGAGAAGCAGATTCATTAATTCGACTCATTTCGAAATCACTTGCTTTCATCCCAGTTTTAATAACGGTTGAAGGTGCTATCAAATCTTCCAAATCCATTTCTCCTGTGTTTGTTGATGGGTCTGGTTGTTTGTCAATATTCGACATCATCTCTGAATTCAAATTTTCTTTCGGCTTCTTTACACCTGACTGCATAGCCAAGTTTTCTGGTTCACTGTTTATTTCATCAATTGTTCTTTTCAGTGATGAACTAGTCGTTAAATCTTCGCTTGTCATTCTTGATATGTAATCAGACCCTTTACTCAGTTTTTCGTATTCTTTTTCCGACTCCTTTGCTTTCTTAGCTTCATGAGAACTAACAAGACTAGCACTTAAAGCGCCCGAAGCCAATTGCTCTAATAACATCTTACTAATATCAATATCCTTTTTATCGCCTTTCAATAATTTTTCTTGAACTGCGGCAAATTCAGGTGGCACTTGAGGTCTTGGATCATAGTGCATTTTCTTCTTATCTGTTTTAGATAAATCCGTCGCAGTATTCTCAATACTTTCCAAGTCTCGAGATCTTCTGTCAGCTTTAATATTAGAATCATAACCTAAGGACTGTTTCGATAATGATTCTAATAAATATGGATCAGGCGGTAATAATATTTGGGGCAAGTGACTTTGTCGATCGGATACTTTTTGCTGCCGGGAAGACGCTGAGTTAGTAACAACAGTTGATGATCTAGGTGTCGATGTTTTGGTGTTACTACGAGAGTTGTGGCTATGTAGTGTGGTGGAATTGGAACTTGCAGCCAAATTGCTCGTTAGAAGACCCAAAGCGTCGTAGGCCGATGACATACCAGAATGAACTCCGAAAGGACTTAGACTACTAAGTCCTAATTGCGGATATAACATATTAGGATTAGGAAACATAAAAGGAAATTGGGAATTAGCAGCCTTTGAACTAGATGTTGCTCCTGAATCGGATGGCTTTCTTGTTTTAGTTTTACTCTCTCCTGTTGGGCCACCGCCGCTAAGGCTGTTTATATCAAGAGACGAAATACCAGGTAGCCCTAATCCAGCTAAATTGGCAAAGATGTTTCCTCCAGTCATGTTACCCAATAAATTTGGCATACTACTAAATGAATTCAACAATGGATTGTTCTTTGGATCAAAACTGCTTAAACTTGACAACAATTTTGGATCAAATCCTGTTAAATTGGATAACGTGGCAGCCAAAGTTTTCGGATCAAAAGCACTCAAACTAGAAAGACTGGCTAGAAGAGCAGGGTTAAGACCTGCTAAATTTTGGCTCATGTGTGGATTTGACGATAATACATTAGCTGATGATGTATCAAGACTAGGCGGTCGACCTTTCTTACGTTCCGTCATATTGCTCGTAGACTGCATAGGAGAGTGCCTCTGGCTACGTACGTCTTGAGGCAGTTTAACATGCTCTTTAATACCTTCTGTCCATTTTGAATCAATATCATACATTGGATTTTCAGCAATCCATTGTGCTAAATGTTTTAGTTGAGGTGCTTTGTGGCCTATAATTCGTTTACCGGTAACGCGGTGAACTACCGGTACGTGTTCATCGGGCGCCAGCCTCGGAGTCATACTTCGTCTCCTCGAATCCATTGTAGTTTGTTCTGCTAGCCACTTATTCACCTTTGCTTCATGAGAGTAAGATTTAATTGGCATTGAAGAGGATGAGGAGCTCTTTTGACCTTTATTTTGTTCAAGAGATTGCTGTAAAAATGACGACAATTCCTTGGAAGAAGCATGAGGAGAGGGAACATTTGTGACGGTCACTGAGAACGGTTTTTGAATGGGCGCCGTACTGGAAGTGCTGGGAGCAGCGGCAGGGGTCACTGTTACTTCAGGAAGTATAGATGAGTTTCTACTGCGGGGAGTTTCCTGAATAGACGAAGAAGTAGGACTTCTTCCTTTTGCTGCCGACAATCCTAAAACGATCTCGTCTAGTTTCTTCCTTTTCTTCTCCTTTCCAATTATTTGTTCTGGTGCCGGCTGCAAGGTGATTAAAAAATTGTAAATTTATAAATCCCTTTAATTAAAAAAAATTATATCAAAAACCTAAACGTAATTGCAAGCCTCTAATTTCTGAAGGAGCAGGTAGAGGAGTGTGGTACACACTTCCACGTTTCATCAGTTTACGTCCCATAATGGAAAAGGTCGTGAGTCTATTGGTATACACGGGGCACAGATCCAGACTCCGAGTCACTACTAGAAATTCTAAATTAGAAAAATCCAAAATACCCTTTGCTAATAGGCAGTCGTGCTTGTAACCACTCGACCAACAAGGCATTCGTAAGTTAAAAATGTTAAGAACTTACCACATTCTTCCTCTTCATGAGTCTCGACAGGGTGTCGTCTAGCCTGCTCCGGGAGGGCGCGGGCGAAACGGCAGCATCGGGCGCGTGCGAGGCGTGCGGAGCGGGCGAAGCGTGAGGCGTGCGGCGGCCCATGGAGAAGTCCTGTGCCTCGCTGAGGTCGAGCGGCGCCGACAGGTCGACAGGCGCCAGGCCGGCGGGTGCGGGCGAGGCGGCGGGCGCGGGCGAGGGTGCGGGCCGCTGGTGCGCGGGCGGCGGCGCGGGCGTGGAGCGACGCGAGCCCGAGTCGCTGGACGCGTCGTCGCGCTCGGCGCGGTGCGCGTCGCGCGCGCCCGCGTGCGCGGCCTGCGGCGACGAAAGCAGCGCGTGCAGCTTGGCGCGCTCCGTCTCCACGTCGATGGCGATGTGACGCTTCTGAGCCGGCTTGCGTTCCTCCGACGTGTCTCGCTGGGATGCAGACCCCTCGGCCTGCTTCGACGTCGAGGTTGCAGGCCACTCGCAGTTTTGGACGGCGTGTGCGATGTGATGCAGCCTGGTTTCGAGGGCGCGCTCCGAGAACCACTGCTTCGGCGACAGGGTCTCTTCTATTCTGCCCAGCTTCGCCAGCGTCTCCAATTCAGAAAGAGCGTCGGTGTCTTCGTCGTTGTCCCGATCGCAAGTGTTCGAGGTCCGTTTGCTACGTCGCAAGGACATTCGCGTTTCATTAGTTTCCGTGGACTTTTCATCTTCGTCGGATGATAGTTTTTGTGACTCGCTTTTTGACGCATACTTCGCATACCATTTACTTGCGCATTCGGCAAATGGCAGTTTGGCGTCACAAAACAACTTGTTGTATGTGTCACCCAAGCCGTGTCTGAAATAATAATCATATTAAACCATGCATACAACATGTAATTAATAATATTAATATTTACAGAGCAAACTTTTGAACTCGATGTGGATTGCTAAGTCGCAAATTATAGAAAATAGCGAAAAATACGAAAACGTAATTAAAATGAAAATTAAATTAATTAAATTTAAACTACATTCATCCTGAATGTTGGAAAACAATTAAGTTTAAGAAGTTGTTACATATTTTATTTCTTAAATATATATGATTATATACAGTACATATATGTTTAAAATAATTTTTGTGCAATAGCAAAGTTTTTGGAACGTTTTGCTATACATGGGTATTAATCATGAATAAATTCGTTAGCAAGAAGCTGGCGACTTGCACGCCTGAACTATATACTGTGATCTGTTAAGCGCACCCTAATCGAAACAAATTGCATTAATTAGACGACAACAGAGTAACATGCTTTTTATCATTTGTAGTGACGCTTGGCAAACAAGTGGCAGTGCGGAGCAGCGTGTATCCTCTATAGAGGGTAGTCTGGGCGCGAGAAGACGCGTACGTACTTGCAGACGCCGAGCACGAGGTGCTTGTCGTGGCGCGCGGGCTGCCACCAGGGCGGCGTGTCGAGCGAGCGCTCGCACAGCGCCAGGCGCGCGTCGAGGGCGGGGTGCGGCGCCACCTCCTCGCGCAGCACGCGCAGCAGGTCGATCCTGTAATGTGCCGTATTTTGCACATTCAAGTGCATTCAATACACTTATTGTTATTGTATGATGACAAAGACATTTGTTTCATGTAGATTATAAACTATTTGAGTTATTCCTCTGAAACAGTAAGCCTGTATTAAAATACAGCAATACAATAAAGCATACATGGTTATGTCAATCTTGAAGGTATCTTGGAATGAAACATGTGTTTAGTCAGTCTACAGGTACTAAACTTGCAAAGCATTTATGACCAGCCTCAATAGATAATGATATTAACGAGTCCTTCCTATTCCAAAAAGTATTCTTTTTTATATACTAACATCTCTAACCCTGCAATTCTATAAGTAATCAATACTAAACAATAATATTATAAACAACTATACCTATAATCTTCATCAAGTTAAGACCCTTGTAAATTTTTTAAAATACACAACACAATGAAATAGCTAATTTAGGTACACAGAAATAAAAATATAAACAATTAAAAATTTCACCTGAAATTTAAAAAATATCAGATACAGCTAACCTTAAGAGCTGAAGGATAACATAGACTACTTTTTATTTATTTCATTTCCGTCGCTGGAATAAAGTCACAGATGGAGGACTAATATTCACATAATTTACCTTTCTAATGTTGCTATAGCTCTTTCCTCGCCTATAGGTTCGGCTTTTAAATCAGCACGTGTGGGAAGTTCAGCTTCTCCAACAGCTAGTCCGCATTGACGTTTGCACATCGCCATAAAGGCCTTAAGGTAATCCGTAAGTGCATCATCACTCTTTGAATCCAGACGGGCCAACGATCTAAATCTACTCCAGCGAAGACTTTTCGTCGCTGGATCAAACTCGACACCATACGAGGCAACGGTGCGACGGAAAGCTTCCTCGTCAGCGCGGGTCCACCGCCACTGTGATACTTCGTCCCTGGCCAGCTGATCCATTCGTTCCCGACGCTCCATCTGGTAACATAAAGTTTAGGTTGAAATTTGTAAGTAGGCTCAATGGTGATGATAATAAGTGGTACCGAAAAAGCGATACCTAAGGGCATTTGTCGTAAGTACCAATTTGTATATTTTCATCTAAGGAATAAGACAGGATTATAAAGTTTATGTCAATAGAGAAGATGATAAAAACAGGTTTAATTACAAAAATATTTAAAAGAACTCTAAAAATAGTAAAAATACTAAAAATCACTTGTAAATTGACCAATTGCTATTAATATGAATGAATAGTACTACATTTATGTACAACGTCTTTGTATGCTACTCATTTTACATCTGACATACTCTGGGCAAACGTATAGGTGAGTGAGGGGTGACCTTGGCGCGCTGCTGCATCTTGAGCTCCTCGCGCTTGTAGTTGCGCTGGTAGGCGGTGATGAGGCGGCGCAGGCGCGTGTTGAGGTCCTGCATGGAGGGCCACAGGTGCGAGCCGGCGCGCTCGTCGTCGGCGCGCGGCGACGCGGCCGGCGACGTGGCGCCCGCGCCGCTCGACACCTCGTCCGTGCAGTCCTCGTCGCCCACCACGCTGCCGCGCACCTTGCGTTCCTCGCTCCTGGGGTGCAGTTACTAAATTTTTAAACTCTTTCCTTCTCTCTCATTATGTAGTATGAGGAGAATGATGAATATGGAACGAGCGATTCAGGTCTATAAGAATAGAAAGATTTCGCACTCGGTGTTCGCCGCCTCCCTCAGGAATGACCTGGCGTTATGGTATAATAGTAGCATTTTAAAATTTTCTCCCTCCCGAAACTTCACTTCAACGATACTTAAGCAAACGATTTTTTTTTAACACTCTCAGCGCCAAGCCCTATATGCAAATACCATCAAATTTTCACAACTTTTATACAATCTAAAACCATACAAAACGAATCCGAACACGATATAGCAAATATACGGTTTGTAATATAACAATAATACTATGCATATACATGCGTCTTCAAATCACGTATTATTATCAAATAATACTATGCACCGAATTGTCATAAAATATTTCAGAAAGGATTGGATTGGACCAGTCCTAGTTTATAAGCTGACTATGACATATGTATTACATTATGTATTACACATTTGTGTACTAATAATAATATTGTTTAGTGTATATGTAGACATTTTTACAGAAGTAAACGTTATCAATTTGATTAATGATTTTTCTTTAACAATTTTATTGTGTTAATAATAATAGCATAATAATACACATGTAATTGACAAAAAACATTCCAGTGACAATGTCGTATTGAACTTTAATTAAGTGCGGTAAAGATAAGATAAGATGCTTAATAAAGAAGTGTGAATGAGGTAGGAGGAGAGGAAAAGAGGAGGTGAGAAGGTAGGAGGTATTAACTGACTTGATATCCGTGCACTCGGCGTCGTCGGGCGGGCCGAGCTTGTCGACGTAGCAGAGCTGCGGGTCGGAGCGCATGGCGAGGTAATTCTCATAGCCGTGCAGGTAGGTGCCGACGAGCAGCGCCACGTCGCAGTCGGTGTCCCACCAGAGGCGCGGCGGCGCGCTGTCGACACCGCGCGGCACGCGCATGCCCAGCGCGCTGACGTCATACAAAACTCATTATTGTCGAACATGCCTACTATTTACAACTACTACACACTTCAATTCTCCACATTCCCCCTACTAACAAAGTAAACAAAAATCAAATAAATTAATTACATGAAAATTAAGGACGGCATTAACCACCTTATTCATTTTGCATTAGATCACAAAAATTAGGTGCCTCTCATTTCGTTTGATATGTGAGAACATTTCATGTGTATTAATTAATGCATATTTACCTGGAATGAGTCCCATTTTCGATTTGTCCCGCATAATCCCCGATAACTTCGTGTTTTATGTAATACATCATTCTAACTCGTAACAATACTCTAAAACAAAATATAACCAAGATATTAAAACATACATGCATAGTGTGGTTACTCATTTAGATATACTTAATGCACGAATTATCTCAGTGAGATATATTTTATGAACTGTTTTAATTTTTCTGCGTACACATTCACGTTAACAGTGGAATCTGTCAATGGATTGAGGACAATGCAAAAAAATACCAGCTCATATTAGAGCAGTATTGTTGGGTTCTTAACAGGAATTCCTTTATTGCCGGAAGTCTTAAGACTATTGGCCAAAACCGTTTGATACATAATAATAAAAATATATCATATAATAATAAAAAAGTATATCAATCAACCGTACAAAACAATACAATTTTCAAACTTACTTATTGGCGTGTCTGAACAAATGCTTTTTATAACTACTTTCTAAATACAGTTCACAGTCATATTTCTCTATCGAGCTCCAATGATTTGGATCTTCCCACTTTTGTGGATCATTCGGCTTGGGCAGGTCCTTAAGTCTATTCTTCTTTTTAGCGTTTCTACCTCGCGGTACAGGGTTGTGAAGACCACTGTGATTTCTAGATATAGTTACTTCACCATTTTCACAAGGTTCAATCAGATCCCAGATAAAATTACGAATTTTTTCATCACCTTTGTAATGCCGCAAGCAATATAGAACCTAAAATAATGCATATTTATGAATGAATATGAAGAGGTAAATTGAAATTAGAAATTTAATTTTAAAATAAATCAGAAATTATGTCAGTTAACTCAGTGAAAGTCTATACTTTCTCGGTATTAGCATGGCAAGTCATCATACAAATAATAACACTACAAATAAAGCAGGCTATTAGAAAAGATTTACAAAAATAATTGTACTTACAATAATCCGCGCACAATCTTCAATGACCGGCAGAGTCCATCCCTTTCTAAACTGGTTTTTGTCAATGATTTCTTCCCATCGCGCCCATCTAAACATTAAAAAAAGTTATATCTATGATAATGAAATCTATACTACTTGTACAATATCACACATTTATTCCATCATACTCAGTGTAACATTAAACATAAATAGTTATCTACAAAATAATATATTTTATGTAACCAAACATTACTACAATTATAGCATAGAAACTGTTTTTTTGGCTTAGGTCCTAAGATTGTTGTTGCACATATAACGTTTCTGTCCTATTCCAAGACATTTAGTTTCATATGTTACAGGCTAATGATGAATGAAACAAAACTAAAATAATGATGTCATTACTACTAAACATTAATGGACGAAGAGGTAATAAAATACACTTCACTGTACTATTTATAAGTTGGGTGAAGTATTGTAGGATATTATCTACTTGGCGCTCATCCCGCTGATCCGTATGCTTTCTCATTTGTTGGAGATAATGATGGTCTTAAATGGCCGGCGGATTTGCGAATATTTGTAAAATATCAATTTTTCGCCGTTATCGTGCTAATTGTATTCTTTATCAGCCTGACCCAGATTTATTCAAAAGATCAAGCTTACATTTCATTGTTTTATATTTCTAAAAACGTAACAATAACGTTAAATCACGCCTGTAATCTCCGAAGAGGTAGGCAGAGGAATGTAGTACATTCCCACGTTTCACCAGTTACGTTTAAGTCCCATGGAATAGGTGGTGACCCTATTGCCATACTCGGGCACAGATCTAGGACTCCGAATCACTACTGGAAATTCTAAATTAAACAAATCCAGTGGCACCCGACCCGGGATTTGAACCCGGGACCTCCAGATCGACAGTCGCGCTTGCAACCGCTCGAACAACGAGGTAGTCATCTACACAATTTCTATCTATAATAAATAATCAAAAACATAAAAATTAGTAGAATATAAATTATAAAACTCTCTGATATTTATGAGTTTTCAATACTCTTGGAAAAATATCTCTTTCTGTCTGTATAAAATTCGAAAAGGCCAGATACGTATTTTTATAGATTTCATTTACGAACAAACTGAATTAACACTAACAAAACCGATGTTTGTATGGAGAGAGTGATGAATATATAGAGTCAGGCACAGCAAGTTTGTAAGCATAGACATATAAGGGAAATGGTATGACAATGTAATAATCATAATGAACCAAACCTTAAAATATTTTGACATGAATTTGAACTACACAATTGGGTGATAAATGACAAAATAAATTTTAATATATTGTACAGAAAATACAATACTTTATTGTCTATTTAAATCCCTTACTTACCCAAAAGTAAGTAGCCCTCTTTCAATTTTGAAACATTCAGATCTAGTCCAAGAACCATAGACAACTTCTTCATCAATAGGGACTCCTTCATGTCGAGGAACATAATCATCACTTGCATATCTTCTACCTTTCCGACCGAGCTTGTCTTTCTTTCTCTTACTCCTAAGACTAATTCCTAAAAACAGATAAATATTGTTTTAGCATTTGGCTGCAAAATGACCAATTCAAGGTGACCAACAAGATTTAATGGCTGTGATCGTTAGATCAAGATTTGGACTAACTGCTTAACAAAACATTCGTAGCTCGGGAGGCTTCTTCAAAATTTGCCAAGTCACAGTTGAAGACCAGTTCGGGCCCGACGTCGCTCTATTGTGAGACCACTTGACACGTTCACAAGGGCTACTTTTTTGCCTATAACTTACATCAATACTAAATACATGACCTATTAAAAGTAATGCAATTCTACCTTCTTCATCATCATCAGAATCCGGTGTCACTTCCATATCTGACATTTCCATGGGACCATCGTCGTGTCCATATCGCTTAATTATCGTTCTTTTTCTAGGTTCCGTAACAATTAAATCTTCATCTTCTTTTTTTTCAGTTGTGTCAATTTCTGCTTTTTTAGCCCACTTATTCCAAAAATCGGGATCTCTTATATCAATGTCCGATCTCTGGTCTGTGGCCGCAAAGCTAGCTTTTGAAAAAGTAGAGCCTTTTTCAGATTCCATTTGTATGACCTGCGTTCTTCTAGCCAATATCATTTCTATATCTTCTTCACAGAATTTATCTCCAGCGTTATCCTCGTCCATAACTGCCCCATATGCACCTTTTTTAAGCAAGTCCTCAATTTCTTTCTTAGACAATTGTTTTAATCCAGCCTCTTTTCCTTGTGCTGTATTCATGCTTTGCAATATAGCCTTATCCAAACCCAATTTCAAAGAAGCTTTATCAAACATTTCCCTTTCATAGGTATTACGACAAATCAATCTGTAAATTTTAACCATTTTTTGCTGGCCAATTCGATGACAACGAGCCTGCGCTTGTAAATCATTTTGGGGATTCCAATCACTGTCGTAAATTATAACTGTATCAGCTGCAGTCAAATTAATACCCAAGCCACCAGCTTTCGTACATAACAAAAATACAAATCGGTCAGAATCTGGTTTTGAAAAACGATCAATGGCTTCTTGTCTTAAATTACCTCTGATGCGACCGTCTATTCTTTCGTAAGGGTATTTCCTGAATACAAGATAATCTTCCAAAATGTCTAGGCATCTTACCATTTGACTAAATATAAGTACACGATGACCACCAGCTTTTAATTTAGGAAGCAGCTTGTCTACTAAGACCATTTTACCTGATGATTGAATCAGGGCTTTATAATAAGCTTCCTTATCTTCTCCATTGCTCTGTTTATAGTCAAATTGAATTTGATCTTCAGCTCCGTTCAACAGATATGGATGTATACAGCATTTTCGAAGTTCCATCATGGTATTCATAAGGTTTGGAATATTTGTCGCAGACGCCGTTCCTTTCTGCAAAAAACTAAAATTTCTTTCCAATATGGCTCGATAATATTTTTTCTGTATGTTAGTTAATTCCACTTCTATAATTGTCTCTTCCTTAGGGGCTAAAGTTTTTTCGACATCTTCCTTTAGTCTTCTCAACATCATTGGTTTTAAGAGTGCTTGTAATTTATTTACTTCAGATTCGCTTTTCAGTTGACCAAATTCAGTGAGGAAAGCTTCACTACTAGAAAACTGTGCTGGTTCAAGAAAATTGAGTAAAGAAAACAGTTCATTAACATTATTTTGAAGAGGAGTACCAGACAATAAGACACGATGTTCTAAATGGAGCTGTCTTAATCCTTCCAGTAACTTACAGTTCCGATTTTTAAGTCTATGGGCTTCATCTATAACACATATTCTCCAATTGAACGATTTCAATTCTTGGAAATCTGTCACGATTATTTCAAAAGTTGTGATTAGCACATTAAATTTTGTTATTTCTTTTATTGCTTCTCCTTTACTATTCTTGTAATAAAATTCATACTCTTGTATCATACTTTTGCTTTGCTGAGATCCATGATATACCACAACATTCATTTCAGTCCAACCTTCAAATTCTCTTTGCCAATTAGGTATGGTCGACAAAGGTGCAATTATGAGAAAGGGACCTCTAATCCCGTATTCCCATACAGAATTTACAAACGTCAAACTTTGAATGGTTTTTCCAAGCCCCATTTCATCAGCCAATATACAGTTACGATTATTGTGCCAAGAGAATAATAGCCAATTTAGACCCTCTAATTGATAGGGTCGCAGTGTATTGCCTCCCTTATAAAGAGGCGATTCTTTTAATTGCGCCCAGTTATCTGCTGAAGGTCTTTTTTTGAATTTCCACCTGTCTTTAGGGGGAATTTCACTAAATACTTTGTATTGCTGTATTTTGTCAACATCTATATCTTCTTCTAATTCCCATGTACTATCTTCATATTGCAAACTTTTCCACTTCACTAAATAGTGTTTGACAACAGTATTATTAGCAGGATCTTGATTTTCAGACATGTCCAGTATCCTTTCCACCTCGACATAGTCGGGATTAAAAGGTTCATCATCTAAAAGTTCAAATATGTTCATTTGTTGAGCTTGTTTTTGTTTGAAGCGCTTAATTTTAGAGTATATTCGCTTATCACCTTTGTATAATTCTTCTTCGGTTTTCCATTCACAATGCAAATATGAAAAATTTCGGTACTTTACAAAATATTCTTCAACATCAACCATAACAGGTTTTTTATTTTTAACATCTGAAAGATCCTTTTCATTCTCAATCTTATTAATTTCTTTGTTTTCTCTATCAATTTCAGGCTCAACCAAAACCATTTTCTTTTCTTCAATAGTATTAACGTTTTCATTATTCTCTAAGTTAGTGCTTAATGTTAAACCTTCTGTTTCTGTTTTATTTTCTGATGTTTCCACGTTGTCTATTTTTATTTCTGGTGGCGTCAATTCAATTTTTAATTCTCTTTTACCCATACGACATGCAAGGACGTTCTGTACAATCATAGAATCTTCTTCAGTAGTATTGACATATATATAATTGGGTTTCGGGGTACCTTCAGGTTTAAGGGTTTCTTTGGTGTCCGGGTTTAAATCTTCAAATTCTTTTTCTTGTTTTACTGGCGTTAACGTAAATTCGTCATCTGACAAACGGAGCATAACATCGTCTGTATATTTTTTGCGTTGAGTATTTCTAGCGGAACGGCGTTTTAAACTATCGTCGCCCTCAGGGGGCGGAGAAGGTGGAGGAGTAGTTATCATATCATCAGGTTCACCGTCAGAATCTGGTATTAGGCCTCCTCGTTTTTTCTTTTTTCCACTGGGTGGCTTTTTAGCAACCAATTTTTTGCAACTACCACCGGCTGATGATCTCTTTTTCGAGGCCTTCTTCTTCTGAAAACTAATATCAAGATCATCATCTTTCTCGTTTTGCTCTCGTTTTGCTTCAGCTTCCTCAAGTAAATCTTTAATTGCTATTTTGGAAACTGGAATGTCATCGAAATCAGTAACATTAGTGTCATCCAAGGTAAGATCTTGAGTATTTAATATACTTTTACTAGGTTCAACCACCAGGCTACTGTTTAGTGACATATCACTTAAATTATTGTCAGTATTATCCTTTTCTAATAATTCATTACCAGTGGTAGTGTCCGCCTGTATTTCGGCGATACCTTTCTTAATATTTCTTTTTCTTTTGGGAGCATTTGGATCTTTTGGTTGACGTTTCTTACGCTCTTTTACTGGCTTGTCTCCTACAATTTTAACTTTAGGCTCTTTGGGGGTGCGCGGTTTTCTTTCTTTATTCTTTCTTGGTCCTTTTTGCTTTTTACCTTTAGCGTCATTAAGATCATCAATTGAGAGAGCACTACTATCTAAATTTGTTACTTCTTCAGTTATTTCTAAATCTAGTTCCGAATTGCTTTGTAATCCAGTGCCTGCAGTGACACAATCTTCTGAAACAGGCAACTGATCAAGCGATGGTGGTGTAGACATGATTTTATCTTTCTTAACTCGAGGTTTTCTGGGTTTGGCAGGTCCTTTCCCTCGTCCTCTACCAGTTGTGCTTGTTACTTGAGGACTTTCTACCATTTTTGTACCATAAATGGGATTTTGCAAAATGCAATTAGGACCACCATTACACTTATCGTTCGTTTCATGTTGTTGAAGTATTGCTAACCTCTCTTGCAAACATCTTACTTTTTCTTGATTTTCATTGGATGGTGGTAAGCAGTAAATTTCTTGTATTTGTTGTTGTAAAGTCATTCTTTCTTGATGGTGAGTAGTTGCATATATGCTAGGCATAGTAGCAGCTGAATGTGGCAAATTGTTTGTTCCCATGATTATCATGTTAGGATTCATGTTATGAGGTACATTTGGCAAAATATTAGCTGGAGTTGGTTGAATATTAGAACCTATTCCAGGATGTACATTTTGTCCTCCCATTGGTATGCCCACTTGAATGTTTGGTAAGTTTGCAGGTGGATTTGCTGGGATATTAGCAATATTGCCACCTGCAAGATTTTGTAATGTTTGTTGTGTATTTCCCAGTACAGTTTGTCCTGTTGGAGATATACCAGCCATAGATTCTTGAGGATTATGCACTGAAATCGTTGATGACACACTATTTGCATGCTGCAAAGAGTGTGATGTTTGTACATTCGGAAGTGTTTGTGTTCCTGGTGTAATCCCACTCTGATATGTGGAAATGGTATTGTGACTTTGATTACTTGGCATACTAGAAGTTATATTAGTATTAATTCCAGGTGGGATTATATTTTGGAAATTGCTATTTTGATAATTTTGATTTCTCGAGACATTTAAAGGTGGGCCTTCGAATTTTACGATCGGATTTGGTGCAGTGTTCACTGAATGGCCTAAAGGTTGTGTCGGTATTTGTTGTGAAGAATTTGTCTGAGCATGTTCAATGGATGATGTCAATAGGTTCACAGAAGGTGATAGGGCTGTTCCTTGATTTCTTAATTGTTCATTTTCATTTGACTTGATTGGTTTTTCCACAATATTAAGCTTCTCTGAACTATTTTCAGCATTGGTAGGTATATTATTTCTTTCCTCATCTTTAAGTGCACCAAAAACAGAGTCACTGGATTGGCAAGCTTGGGAAATATCTTTAGCTTCCTTATTTTCTACAGGAACACAAGTAGAATTTATGGTATTTGTTGATGTAATTAAAGAATTGTTAGATGTATTTACTGATACATTTTCCTGTGGAATATTACTTGCTGTTACCTGAGTCACAAATGAATTAGTATTCATTTCTTCACTCATGCTTTCTGTGTCAACAGAAACTTTTTCTATCTTCTTACTCTCTGTGCTGATAGCAATTTGAGGAATATTTTTTGGTAATTCTGGTTTTAACGTAGGTGTAGGAGCAGAAGATTCCATTGGTTTAATAGATTGGTCTGCACTTTCCATTTGTACGACATTGTTTATTGGAGTTGGAATTTTAGTTGGATTCCACTGTGATGGGGATGAAACAATATGCCCAACAACTGGAGATGCTGGATTACGTTGATAAGGATATTCCCCCCCAGCAGGTAAAACCATTTGTTCCAATGCCTGAAGTGTATTTTGTGATGTAAATCCACTAGAACTCGGTGGAGGGACGGCAGCCGGCGACTGTACCAGATTTCGTGATCCGTGTGGTGATGCGCTAGGTCCCTTAACAGGAGACATTACAGGGCGCGGGGATAACTGAGGCTGTCCTGGTTGTCTTGGAGACATTTGCGCACGAGGAGACATTTGAGGCGATAATTGTGGAAAAGGAGGACGATATTGAGGGCTACCAGTTTCTAGTCCAGGTTTTACAGAGTTATACTGATTTGATACATTGACGTCAAGTGGATGTTGCACTTGATGAGGCTGATAATTCATTGTCACTGAATGATGTGGTGATGCATAAGGCATTTGTGATTGTACACCATGTGACGGTCCGACAGTAGATGACGGTACTGGCGGCTGACGTGGGACGTGATGTAATGGTGGCGCGCCAGTATGATGAAGATGAGGATTGGGGTGACTTTGTATCCCTGAACCAATGCCTCCTCCATGGCTTGCCATACTTTGATGTGGTTGATGTTGAGGTAGTGATGGATGACTCTGTTGGGCATGTGGTAAACCATACTGATGAGCATTTACATCCATCTGTTGGTGGTAGGTGGGATGTTGGCTTATTCGAGCTGCAGCTGGAGGATGCATTTGTGTGTAATTTGGATAATTCTGCAAATAAAAAGATTTTGATAAATTTCTTTAAGCAAAATTGAAGGCACATAAATAAACAACAGTAGCAATAAATGTAATCAGTGTTTAGTACATTTTTAAACGATTAAAAAAAAATCATAAACCATATATTTACATACAGGTAATAAATATGCAGCTATAACAGTATATACATGCTAAGATTCTGTATCTGCCTCTCATTAGATGACGCGGAAAACACGTAGTGTCCCTACATGTCATTTTAATCAAACACATTCCTAACTAAGAGTGTGACCTCACAATAATATATTATATAAACAGTTACAAGTCGAATATTAACTAGAAAACTTGGTTTTCATTAAATAATAAAATTGTAAATAACATTATAAAACATATTAAGAGAGCAGAGCATAGATACCTTTGCAGTTTCATTCTTGTAGAGACATTCAATAATTAGCAACAAAAACTATTCTATATTCTCAACATTATGAAGACCACCTAACAATTTTTAACATGTTGCAAATTTACCTGCTGCTGTCCATATATTTGCTGTGATGAAGACTGCGGAAAATGGGGCTGCCTGGGAATATATGCCCCGTTTTGAGTTTGTATTCCACTTATACCAGAACCCTACAATATAATATTCATTATTACGATTCTCTAAGAGTTGTGCTCTTGTTATAATGCTCTTTGATTGTGTGTACCTATGTTAACAGTTTAATTTGTACTCTCCATTGATATCATCTTCAATAATCATAATTATTATTGTTATTAATATGGACTTTTATTTGTGTTAAACATTGAAAATTTTACTTATTTTATAATAGTTTTCTTTTATAACTAAACAAAGACCTAAATTATCCCCATATATATTATTATCTTAGTCTCAACTAAGATTGCTCATAGAACATATTTTTCAGACAAATAAATTCTATGTGAAATCAAAGTTAGAAAGTTATGTAAAATTATTATAACATTTATCTTATGCCTGGAGAAGCGGATGCATAGAGAGACTCATAAAATGAATGTACTGTACAAATAGTATTTTAAATTACCTGCTGCGGAGAGTACTGGTGCATTTTCTGTTGGTGTTCATATGAGTGTCGATATCCTGGAGTAATAGGCGTATATCTATTAGCGCCGGGTGCTCCTGACCAAACTCCCATATCTGCAATACCTGTATGAAGGAAACTTTATTAAATCATTGGTAGTATTTAATAAACCCCCAAAAAGCCTACTCCTTTCCAGTGACGTAAAAAAGTTAAAGAACACAAAGTAATTTATGTAGATTGTAGTGTCCGACCGAAACAGGTTTTTCAGCCGAAACCGAAACCGAACTTTCGGCCTCGCTCTCAGTTTCGGCCGAAACCGAAACCGAAACTTAGTTAAACATATCAAAAACTTCTATTGCATACCGAAATCTAGTGTATTTTAAATTTACCATGATTCATAATGCGAAGCATAAAGTGTGCTTTACGGTAACGAAAAATTTTTACACATTTATTTGCATATTCTATTTATACCGATAGTTAAATAGAATTAATTGAAAAAAAGGTAACCATTAATGTACGTAACAAATATATAATTCTGAGCGTTATGTTTATACATGGATATGTCCCGGATTTATAAAATTCGGGACATCCATTTTGTATTCAAATTATAGTTTATTGCAAATTAAAAACAGATTCCTGCTTTTTTGCCGAATACCTATGCCGCGAAGTTCGCCGAACGACGCACGATAATTCACGAACACTCGAGTTTCGGCGCGGCCGAAAGGTTCGGCCATTTTTTGACCGAAACCGAAACTAAGGCCGAAACTAGATTTTTTAGCCGAAACTGAACTTTCGGTCAGTCACTAGTAGATTGGAATACTATCCCAAATATAACCATTTAGATTATTGATGGTTTGTTAGAAATATGAAAACGAAATCTCATTAGCCATATAAGGATAGCATATATTGTCTTTACAAACCTTGCTCTGGCATGCTGTACATTGGTTCTGGTCCAGGATGGTATCCAGGGTACGAATGTGATGGATGCACATGGTGGGATGGATGTAGTGGGGCATGTGGTTGGGGCAAACGAGGGCGCGGGGGATAACTGCCATAGTCATGGTAGTCCGGAGTTGGAGGGCCAGGGCCTGCATTTGGCACAGGCTGTGAATTACTAGGACCACCACCTCCGAATGAGGCCAGTTTTTGGATTGTCCCTTCTTGAGCCACACTGCTTGGATTATATGGCTGCCTATAACTAAAGATTTACAAAGACACATTAGTTTTTAATTTTTATTATTATCAAATAGTGTACAGTATTCCTAGTTGAGTAGCTTATGTTGATTATATTATGTGTTACTTAATACAAAAATTGTTAAAAAAGAAATTATTCATGAACAAAATGAACCTATTATCTGTGTTGTCTTTACTGTCTCCCGCTACTCCCGTTGCTGAGCTGCTTGCGAATCCTTCTGATCCACCAAGATCAGTAAGTCCTTCCAACATACCGCTTCCATCATCACCAAATAAATTATATGAGTCCATCACTCTTTCATGAGTGAATTAAAAAAATAATTTGTCGAAGAATCCAAAAATCAGTTGTAGCACCCATTGTAATCTGAAAATAAATAAAATAAATTTAGACAATACAATAATGTTAACAGTCATTCACCACTTCATCATCATAATACATTGTATATTATACACATATATACTTAGTCTTGCCATAAATATTGTTACAAAAACATTTTTTTATTGTACATAACACAATACTATTACAGTGTGTTAGTTAAATACATTAATTTAAAACCATTATTAATTAACCATTAATATATAAATCTTATTCTAAATGGTCTCAATTGGCTGCAATACAGTCCTTTAAACGTTAAGACCAGTTATCAATAACAGCACACACTCTTTCTATGGGAAAATTCTTTGCTGCCAATTGTAAGAATTGTTTTAGGGAATCCAAATTATCATAGTATTTAGAGCAAGCCTTACTTTCTAAAACTGACCATAAATCATAATCCAGTGGATTAAGATCAGGACTGGATGACGGCCAGTCTTCAGCTCTGAAATCTGGAATGTTCATTTCTAGCAAGATTGAGTGGATTGAGCTTTATGACCCGGCGCCAACTCACACTCAAAGGACCATTCTTAGTTATTGAACATGGTGTTGTTAAAGGGCTTA
>DWME01003311.1:0-18613 GCA_018244795.1 Parelbella ahira ahira | reverse complement strand
GGCACGATTTGAGGTGGTCCATCGTTTGGGGGGTGCCACACAAACAGTTTTGGCTAGGAGACCCATATTCCAACAGTGGAATGACAAATGGGTCGATTATTTTTTTTTTTTACATAGAAATGTCTTTAGAATCGGTCATAACGTTTTAAAATATTGTAACTATGGTAGGTAACTGTCATATCGATATTCAGAGCAAAAAAAATGTGTGTTGATCGAGCGATCGATAGATCTTTATATGGAGGTCGGTATGATCGATCGAATAAAATCGTTATAGGAAAATGAAGTGACACACGGTAGGTATCGACGGCGCAACCTGTTGCAGCCTTGATTGCGTTTACTTATTACTTTCTTGATAGCAATCGTGGCCAGTGATATCATTGTTACTAATAGGCAATATCGACGCCGAGGTACCGCAGCGCGTGAGCTTTATTTCATTAAAACAGTAAACACCTTGAATGTACTCTGTACCGGGATTTAGTCATGAACAATAGATGCTAAGGTTGCATTCGTTCGTAAACTGTGTTTAGAAGAGGCGATATTGGATAGGCTGGAAATTATTTTTGTTGTATTAAGTTTTCATTGTTTAGTGCTTTTGTTCGGGACAAATATTTTTATGATATCTATGTAAGTATATATTTATATGTACATACATAATATGTTATGAACTAATAATTAACTGTAGCCTAGCGTGTCTATTTTCAAATTAGATCAGTACCTATACTTGAAGTCCGAAGATATAAAAGAAAAAAAAAACAAAATAGGACGTTGTTTATTTGTTTGTCAAATTTAGTTCGGTGTTTTGTTGATAATCAAATAATATTTTCTTCTAAATAAACAAAATCGTTAGCCAATGTTGAAGTTGAACACATACTTTTACGCGTACCTACATAACAACGAGCAGGAGATTAGGCTTGTAGTACGTTAGTGACGGTGTCGCCGGACGTGTGGATATCTATGCACACGGCGGCTCCGCACAGAGATGGAGTCTGTAGAAAGGAGCACGCGGCTCCAAGGACGACGGCGTGCACGCGGGTTGTTCACCTCGCGCCAGGAATGCGAGAGAACACGAGGAGCTTGCGGTCGCAGGACCGGTGTCAGCCCGACATCCGAGCGCTGTGGTGAATCGCATGAAATACCATCTATTAGAATACCATAAAGAGTACGACACCGCGTTGTGTGCTATTAGTACCACATAACCAGTTCCAAGCGTGAATATAAACTTGTTCGTTCAAAGGCATGTATATTTTTTGTGTTTTCAATAAGCGAAACGTAAACGTGCGCTTACGTAAACGTTAACGTCAAGCGTTTGTACGCGAGTAACAGCTGATGGGGAAAAATATAAAGTGTTATAGGACTTCATACTGGCATAGGAATGTTATCTATAAAGACAGACTCGATTTGTTAAATCAAGTACTAACTGTTTACTTTGATAAAAACCAAGTTTAGTCTAATAAAAACTAGCAGTTTAGTTCATAAAAATTAGCAGCTTAGTTTTATAAAAACTAATCGTTTAGTTTGTTAAAAACCAGCTGTTTCATATGATAAAGAACAAGCGTTTAGTTGATAGATAATTGTGTTCAACAATGAACTACATAAACAAGTATCTAGTTATTATCAGATTAATATTATTTAATACTGTCGCTTTTCGACCTCCGATTAGAAGTATTACCGGAGACATGAACAAGATCTATGTGGACACGCAGTTGTGAAATACGCCTTAATGTAATCGATATTTAAGACCCTAATGAATTGTGCAAGCGATATTGCCATTGTGTTGATTGACAAACTGATTATATCTCGACTCTATTTTATTATCTCGATTTCTTTACTCGGTGTTGAATAATAGAATAAAATAAATACAGATTACAATAAAATATATAGAGATAAAAAATAAATAAATACTGATTATATACATACAAACCTTGCATAAGTTTCCAATTATTGATTAATCACATTACTTAAAGTAGATAATGTATATAAAGTCATCGTATAATTCAAACGCGCCCCGTAATTCGGTTATGTTGTCACGCCAGGTCTCTTATCAGGTAGGCTGAGAGCAAAGACCTCTATATCCTTACAGGCTTTATATTTTGCTTCTTCATTCATGACTCATCACCGGTGAGTAGTACTGCCTCAAACTTACAAATTGAACTTTCAAAACAGATGAAAACAGTTGAAAGTTCCTCTGCTTTTGAAAATAGAATTAAGAGTAATTGTGGTAGAAGTAACTGGTTACATTCACAGCCAGTCTCTTTGATTGTTTACAACTGAACAGTGAATAAAAGTGAAACACGCTTTTATTTAACAAATATAAATTCAAGACTATATTTTCTCGAGGTGGTGGGCAGAGAAATGTAGTATTTCTACGATTCATTGGTTTACTTATTATACGTATAACCCATTGCCATTTTCTGGACACAAATCCAGACTCGGTGCTACTACTGGAAATTTCTAGTCGGAATAACCCAATAATACTTGGCCGATCCGGGAATCAAACCCAGGATCTCTTTAACCAGACATCACGCTTGTAACTACTAGAGCAACGAAGCAGTATATTAAAAAATGTATCTCAAATGTAAGCGTTACCTCAAAAGCCAGCTGTAAGACCGGTGTATATTTTATTATAAATGCACGCAGAGACAACGCTCATATTTCATTTGATGTAATTTCACGTTTCTTTCACAGTTCTCATTCGCTTACAAACGCAACAGGTACATACATGAGGTTTAAATCGAGCACCGCTCATTTTAATTCAATGCAAATGTTTGTATACAAACGTTTAAAAGAATGTTCACAAAGCGTACGAGTTATAAACTGTTCGTAAAATGAAAATAAAATTTAAATTGGTACAATAAAATTAGGACATAAATAGAGTAGCTCTGTCGTTAGAATAACTACCTTTTTTGGCCTAAAGTTACTACATACTTTCATTTTTGTTTACTGTTTTGTTTCGATTTATGTATGGACCGAGAGGAAACCCGTGTCGAATAATACGTTCGATGATAATTAGGGTTATGATCCGTCAATTTACAATTACGATAGTATTGCGTGACCAAAAGTTTGTCGTCTCATTTACTATGAAGAATAAAATGGAATTATTATAAGAACAAACTTATGGACAATTTGGTGGTCTCTAACTCTCTACCTACCCCGTACACGCCGGAGGTTTGTCAGCGTGTGATGCGACACAGATGAAAGAGGAATCTCCCTCATTACGTGTGAACGTAACTTTTTACACCGAAGCGTTTAGCTCTGATGCAGCGTTGCGTCCGAGCGGCGCGAGTAAATATTTGTTTTGTAAACCGACCTTAATTAGTGTGCTCCATTGGATAACGTCGGTGCAGCATTTTAATGGCTACCACATAGAGTTGTTCTCTTAATTGATTAAATTAAACTGTATTTGCACGTAGCTTCCGTGCTTAAAGCATTAATAAGGTACACTTTTCTCACATTTGATAAATATTAAATTTCTTACGTGATGTTTTTCCTGCATAGCGTTATTATGTTAGGGTAATTCATATATATATGAGCTCATATGTAAGTATATATGATTTATTATCAAATTTTATATGTCTATATGTTCACAAGGTGCAATTTTCTTAGTTTTGTATTGAAATATTACATAATTTAAGTAACCTAATCTTAGCAACATTTTAATTGCAGCATAGATTGGAGTACATTTAGTATGAAAGATAAAAAAGGAAAAGGTAGGAAACAGCATAAACTTTCATATTTTGTACTACGTAAATAGTAACATTTTCTATGACGTCATACTTTAGAAAATGATGTTCGGCTTCACTGTGTTTGCTCGTCTCACATAACACAAAGGCTTACGACAGCTTTCTGTGTTAATTTATTTCAATATTGTTTAATCGTTCCATTCACTAGCTTCAATATATTATTATATGTACAGCTTTATTTTGCCATATATTTTTCGTTTTTGTGAATCATTGTATTGTAAATAATCTATCAATTGTACTAAATCTTAAATTTGAGAGCCGCGCTGGTCTAAAAGTTGAAGGATACCTTCTAAGTTTTTATATTGTAGGTAATTAAAAAAAAAATGATTTGGAGAGGCATGATATAGTGAAAACACATCAGATCTTTAAGGATAGATACTCGGCGCTCGGTGCTCTCTACCTACTTCGCAAGGGACATGGTGTGATACTTAATAAAAACAAAAGAAATTTTCTAATAATCAGAACTTCACGTATTTCAAAATAATCTCTGACTATAAAATTACAGATACACCTTCGTATAGTATCGTGTGTTACCGCAGGTTTGTAATTTGTAACTGAACAACAAAATCCCAATCAGAGGTATCGTATTGTCAACGAGGGCAGCCGCATTACGGTCAGCAGCGCCGCGCCGCCTAGAACTCATTAAGGTTTAATGTAGGTCAATTCACTGTAAGATTGACATTGGGACGTCTTGTGGTCTATATGCGCGCTTGGTGCTGGCGTCGTGCCAACTGGACCGCCACCTCTCCGTCCAAGTGCTGCGTAATGTATTATCGCATTATAGTTTTAACTGCCCAGACTAAACACCGCGATAGTGGCAACCGCGCTTGATTTACCGTTAATATTCCCAGGGCCCCATGTGTTCATTTTGTCTATTTATTTACATGAACTTGAGACTTCGCTAACTCATGTTTCATGTTTTGTTTTGACGGTCTTACACTATTGTCAGCGCATTCTTTTTTTATTTATATGTGGTTAAAATGCCTTTGACATTTTCGATATAATATAATACCTGTTATATACTATGACTAATATTTACAAATGGTTGCGTAAAAAACGAACTGTTGGTTTTTAACGATGACAAAGCAACAAGTGGGTTTTGCAAGTTGATTTCTGTGGGTAGTGTCAACAAAGTAAAGCGTCATAAAAAATAGGACAACAAATATGTTTAGCATCAGAAATCAGTGTATTACTTACGGAACTACAATATTTATTATAATTTAACAGGTTTACTTATATAACCGAAACTCACCCATTGAACCAAATAGGTTAGATACTGATGGAAGAGAGAGTCAGACAACTCCAAAACCGGCATGCTTGTATCCAGAGAGTGATTAGTGTGGAAGAAGATTGTCAGGCCTGTAATGATACGGATATTTTGCACTTATTGTTATCTGCCTTCCCCGTAAGGGACCTGGCTTGACGGTCTGAGAGTACTGTTTATTTAAACGAATATTTTTATAATCTGTCAATTTGTGAAGCAAGAATAAATTCCCCGAACTAGTTATAATGGAAACAGAAGGCGTCAGGTCCATCAGTGACAGGTGACCAGGCGTTAGTGCATTAGTGATTCTCAGAGGAGTTGAAAATAGTGCAGTCATAAGCACGTTTTCGTCGTGGAAGTAAATGCTGATTGACGAACGCATTACCGCGCGAGGAAGTGAGAACGACGGATAGACGGATGCAGTGACATTTTTGTGTTTATACTTACTACGTTTTCCGGTCATTTAGCATTCCACGTATTTATATATATAGCTTTCTCCTAATCTCGTACGCAAAATTGACTAACGACAAATTTCTAACAACTGTGTCAAAGCCGCGGATTTTACACCTCTGTGACTAAATTGATGAAATCTTTGTTAGTCTCCTATGAATCATTTGGATGACTAATTTTTATATTACTAAACAAAATGTTTTTACTATCGTCATACATATTCAGTGTATTACGTTTTATACCTAAAGTTTTAGAATTTTAAACAGCTTGCGTCGTATTCTTGTCTCTGGATTCTTATAATAGACAATGAGAAGTACTTGCAAAAATACAGCATAAATAAAAAATTTAAAATTGTCTACGGATAAGAAGTAAAATTTAATCCTAATGGTTATAAAAAAAAGTGTATTTTCATAGACAATCCTATTCTGCCCTGTCTAATTCTATTTATAGTACACAATGATTTATTTGCGTGGGATCGTTCTACGAAGGGCGCATTAGTATGTTTTATAATTTATTTTAATTTATGAAATGTGCATGTTAAAACCTATTGTGCGGTACATTAAGTATGAATAACTATCATTACACATTCATCACCTATGGAGCTTTGCAACGCTTTTGGCGTTATTGTTATTGAATATACATATATGCATACAATACTGTTGAAGATTTCATTCAGTTAATTCACACTTCTCTTTATATATATATATGTATGTAACTTTACCGGTATATATGAATTTTTAGTACACAAAATATTTTTTAATATGTTAGTATAACAAGCTTCAGGGATTCACATTAAAAAAGAATTTTTCCTATTTGTCACTCAGTTAATTGAATTTAGTGAATAGACAGACATTATGTTAATCTATTCCTTTTAAACTTGTTAAGAAGACATTGTTAAAATTATAATTAAGCAATTCTGTCTGTTCTAACTTAGTGAGAATACTGTATAGTACATTATATACCGCTTTATAATAGCTAGAAAAAAACAAGTATCCGCGACCTTCGGAAGCTAATAAGAAATGAATATTACCCCCATCATGTTCTACCATTATAGGTCTTAGAAGGCAATTACAATTTAATGAAGCCACTCGCACTACGCGATTTCCCTTCGGTTAAATTAACAGCTTTTTGCTCGTTATGTGATGCAGGTACTGCTACTTCTCTTGCGCTGAGCGATATTGCTTTTATTAGCTACCGATTTCTTTTTTTTTAACATAATTTTCGTGGGAAAAGTATGCATAAACACGTAGCCAGTATAAACGAAATAAATTTTTCAGTCATACAATTTAGGTATGGGTTGTTTCGTGTTTCAGTACTGTACGAAGTTTAATATTCGTTTATAAATGCCATCCACGCGCCGCCACGTTACGTGATGGTAGGTAATACCAGCTCCCCAGTTCTTCAAACACGCACGTTATCAAAGTGCGATAACGCTTCTTCGACTGAGCAATTTGAATTAAGTCGTTTCGCTCTATGTGTGCCGAACACGCGATTTCTGAATAAGTAAGCCGGGTGGACAAAATTACATGTTGTTTTTGTTTGTCATATTACCAGAAATTGTTTTTTTTATTTCCGTACTTTAATTTAATTTTATCTATCTTGTTACAGGCTTGACCCACCAGCATCACAGGATCAATTTCCAATGGAGAATAAAAAAAACGTGCCGGCTACACAGCAGCCATTGACTCAGCAGCACCTCATGGCACAGCATGTCCATCCAGACCAAATATATTCACCGCAGCAGCCCCAAATAACTACATATCTAAATTCAGCTCAACCAAATCAAATTCAACCAAATGGAGTGATGCACCAACTTCTACAGAGCCAATATCAATCGAACATGAACGCGCGATCGCCGTTATTAGAAAATAGACATGAAGTATACGGCACTGGTCACAATCACGAGTACACAAGACATTACGGAACCAACGATAATTACAATAATTATCCTCAGTCGCCCACTCGTATCGAAAGAACCGACCTCCAACCAGACCAGAACGTAAATCACGAAATACTACATAATGTTCCAAAAGGATACAACGCTGAAGTCTACCATGACTACCTTAAACGTAACCCACCGAAGGATAGTAATCAAATATACCAAAATCATCAACCAATGTATAGGCCTAATGTAAATCAGTATGGTTCAAAACCATACCTCCCATATTCAAATAGAATAGGACCGCAGAGCAACACGGAGTTGTTAAGAAAGCAGTACAATGAAATTCAGCAAATGAAAATGCAACAACAGCTGCACTATCAGAATCAAGCCCAAATGCATCAACAGCAAAAATTCGCTGAGCGACAACTTTTACTGCAGCAAATTCATGGTGTTCAACCGCCTCCAAATTTACAGAATAGCATATATTCGGACAGCTCATACAGAGACTTAGATCGCTACAGTAGCAAGCATGATTTCAAGGATTACGCCATGACAGACATGCAAAAGGACTCTGACAGATACGCTAAAAATAACGAATATAAAGAAATGGAAAGACAAAACAGACAGTATCAAGAAGCACAGTGGCAAGCAAATCAGGCAGCTGATGCAAGAGAAATAGAAAGGTACAGAAAACAACTGGACGAAGATAAGGCTAAAACTCAATCACCGCCTTCCGATTTTAGCAATCAGTCGCAAAAGAACAGTTTTGGCATAATTTCACCAATGAAATCAAGTGAGTCAAGTACTCCTAGCATAAAATCTCCAACGTCTGAGGGTCGAAGAAGTAGCGGCGGGAACCAGGCGCTACGATCACCAATAGCGCATAGGATCCCTTCGGCTCCCGTTACAATTGCTGGAATACTTTACAAACAGGGATCTGATGGCCTAAAAGTATGGAGAAAGAGATGGTTTGTGTTGTCAGAGTACTGTCTCTTTTATTATAAAAGTAAGTAGAAAATATGTACGATTACCAATATTAAAATACACAATGTCAAATTATAGTAAAAAGAAATTATATTGACTTTCAGGTCAAGACGAAGAAAAACTTCTAGGCTCTGTACTTCTACCATCGTACAAGGTATCTGCATGCTCTGCGGAGGATAAAGTGATGCGCAAATTTGCATTCAAATTGGAACATGCAAATATGAGGACTTATGTTTTGGCAGCTTTAGACCAGGAAGCAATGTTGAAATGGGTCAAAGCGCTTACCATGGCTGCGCTGATGCAGGGGCAAAAGTAAAATTTACAATATTCAAATTTTTTAAAGTTCTCTGCCAAAAATTTAAATCCAAAATTTTTTTACTTTATTTTATGTTTTATATTTTATGGTTGCTGTAAGATTTGTTTTATTGTAATAAATTTGCGTAATTTGTGTGTGTCCAATTTATTGCAGTGACCAGCCGCAAAAGCAGAACGACCGGTCGGCGGTAAAGCCAGAGGTGGGTATTACTGAGTGCACGATCGTGTTACTGTAGCGGAGCATGTGACCGACAATTAGTGTGCCAGAGCGGAACCAAGGACAGCTTTACGCACATAAACTGTTCTGTTCGTATTAGAAATGTATGAAATGATGAATCTTAGTAACTTTTTATTTTTTTTGTGCAGTTATTATTAGTATTTTTATGACATCGTCCGGCCAGGTCCTTTACGGGGTATGCAAAGAGCACCGAGTGCCAAATAGATTGTCTTTCTAGACTTCACGTATTCGTCGATTTTGTTTACTCGCGAATATAGCTAAAGATGGGCGAATTTGTCTCTTATCAGGATCTGCATCCATCAACATTCTCATTGTATATATATGGTAATTTATTTATTGTATTAACTATTTATTTATTTATTTAAGGATACCGACGAAGTCGCTGGTCCCACGTATGCGAATGCCCCACCCAAGCCAAGACGGTCGAACGATGGTTATAACTCACCAAGCCCCGATATGTAAGTTAAAAAGATTCATTAAAATAGTTTTCATATCCGATGCTAAATGCTTATTAATTTAAAAATTTAATTATACTTTTTATTGCCTTGAACCGTGTTTATTATCATTTTCAAACATTGCAGGTATGATCCAAACTACGATCTACTCAAAAAGCCAGCATCACACTATAGTCAAGGCACTAATCACACTCGTTATCAGGATCCTCACATGAACTACCAAAGTAGTACAAATCAAGAGAGCACATACACTCGCAGTCCGCAGTCACCGTCGTTACAACAATCACAGTATCAGACGAAACGGTCGTATGATACGCAACATCTTTCCTTGCCATTAACAAACACAAACACCGAAAATTTAGAAAACAATCAACCATCCAATTTACTAATGTACAGATCTAATCCTCAATCCCCTTATTTTGATAATAGGAATAGAAATCAACAGGACCAAAAGGCAAACCAAGAAACAACTAAAGAACAGGTGTACGATAGGCAACCACAACGTAACCCCTTTTTGCAAGACTATTCAGCCCCAATGGATACCTCTCCAAAAAATAATGATGTTCAACCGAAGAAAAGCCGGCATGGGATAGAACAAGAAGATAAAACGACTAAATCGAATTTCGATGAATCTTATCCTGAATCACGAACAAATGCAACGGCTCATGATGATAATAGTAGTTACAATAAAGATATGTATGGAGAGCTGAATGTAGTAAGAACAACTGGCGGAGTAAATGTGAGCAATGATAGTATTATTGAAAGACGGACTCCAGAAGCTTATGGCCGATCAGCTACCGCTTCTGGGTATAACAAAGGGAAAATAGGCGACTACGAAGATATATATAACGCATATACAACTGACAATGAAAATATCAAAATTTATTCCAAGTCTCCAAACGCCTCTCAGTGCCGAGACAATATCAGCATCTCCAGTCACAAACAAACACAAGATCATACACCTAGCCATGTGAGTTAAAAAAAATCATTTATGTTTAAGTAATACGTTCTATAGCGGAAACATATTGACGAATATCATTTTAAATACTTTTCAGGTTCCAGAAAAAGTTTTTAGTGGTCCATCCGTTTTAAGGAGGAAGAAAATGCAATCTAGTGGAATACAACCGCCGATGCCCCGACCTCATAGCGCTGATTTCCTTGAATATGAATCTAAGAATGAAACATTAAATAAAACGATGCAATTGCGAACTTTAGAACCTCATAAACAACCGCAGCGACCCAAATCTAGTCTTGACATTAACTCGTACTACGATCCCAGTTCGGACCGATATTATTCCGAGGAAAGCTACGCGGAAAAGATGCGACAATCTGCACAATATCTGCAGCAACAGGGTGTTGCACCTCGAAATATACAGATACCGCTCGCAAAATATGCAAGCGGGTTGGCAGAAAAACAATTAAATTCTCCATATTCTCAGATTACTAACAATAATTACGAAACTGAATTCAGCTTGAATAGAAACAAACGTGACATTGTGAGTTACCATTCGAAAAACAGTGATCTTGAAGGCTTAAATTCTAATTGGATGCTTAGGGAGAAAGCTTTGGAAACACAAAAGGAGCATTTAAACAGAAGTGGCAGCGTCATGAGCGACAGCTCAAATGTCAGTGCCTATGTTAAGGAAATGACTAGACTTGATCAACAGGCAGACAGTTTCATGAGATCGGCGAGTGCAAGATTGCCGTCAACGGCCAACGAAAGAGAGGGCGATAAGAAAATACAACAGGTACTAAAATATACTGCTTATACAAACAATAAAATGTGTTTTCGGAGATCTTGACAACACACCTTTATTTTTATGAACGGGTTAGGCAACTGTGTGTAGTACACCCATTTGTCACCTGTTATGTTTGACTAATAAAATAGGGGGTGAGCATATAGTCATACACCGGGCCCAAATCCAGACTCCGAGCTAGTACTAGAAAATTTCAAGTTATAAAAACCTAATAATACTCTGCCCGACTCGGGATTCAAATCCTCATGTTCAGAAATCGTGCTTGTAACCACTAAACCAACGAGGCAATCCTTTAAATATTTATAATTTTGTATTTACAGCGCGAAGAATCAATGAAAAGATTGCTGGAATGGAAACAGAGAATGTTACAATCTCCATTGACTCGTAAAAGCACTCCAGCTGCTATATCACTTGCTCGTTCCCTCAATCAGAGTCGGCAGTCGTTGAGATCTGATCAGTACAAATCCAAAACTTATACTAACGCGTCGTACAATAGCTATTCTTCTGATGATGAAGGTATGTTATCCAAGTATTCAACAGATGTTCTAAATGTAGTTGGAGATAGCATGAGGATAGGTTCCGTTATATAGAAGTCTATTTTCCTATGTTATTTTATTCTACAAGTGTTAGCAATACGATTCATATCACACCTGCATTTTGTTGTATAAATACATATACGTATGAATAACATAAATAGACTTCCATTTTTGAAGCATGCTAAACAATGCATGGATGAAAAATTATTATTGTCTTATTAAAATAGAATATATTTGTATCTTTTACTACATATTTTTTTATTTATGTAGCTCAGATAAAATGTCATGGTTTAATATTCGTGTACCATCAACACTTTTTCTCTAATTAATAAATTAATTTGGGTAATTAAAGCTATATTTCCTAGTGTGTACCATTTATTTTTGAAAAATATAAAAGTGCCATATAAATAACATCATTATTTACTACGATTTTATATATTTCTTGTATTCAAAATTTGCAGTAGCAATATGACGACTTCGCTTTGCGGAAAGGTACCTTCCTGCCTGTTGGGACATTGTATTACTAATAAGGTTCGATTAGGCATCGGTGGTGGGACTTAGATCGTAATATTTTGGTGGTATGGTAACAATGGTTTTTGTGATTTGCTAACATTTTACAAATTGAATAAAAAAATATAAGTAACCTTACTAACAAAATAATAAACTTTATTAAACGTAAAATTATATTTGTTCGGTATTTTTACTTAAAAGACAATAAAACATTGGTTTCGCTTTTGCACCTCAGAGGAAACATCGGACACTGATCTGCAAAAACCCAGAGATATGCAGGCAGGAAGGTCCCATAATGTGAACATAACGAGTCCTATTGTTATGCGACCAACAACCCCGCACGCACACTGTATCGTTCACTCAACCGAAAAAATTAACATTAATTTGGAGGAAAAAAATAAAAGCACTTGCGATCCCGCAGACAATACTTACGAAAATATTTTATGCACTGTATCAGTTCCAAATGTAAAGTGTGATTATGAAACATCTGAATGTGAAACGAGTGAACTTGATAAAGATTTATCTGTAGTAAAAGATGTCGCTGAATCTGATTTTCAAGAAAACACTACCATTGACAACGAAGGTTACGAGACTCATGATAGCGAATCAGAATCTGAAACGCAACTTGAATACACTGATTATGATCTAGATGAAGTATTATTAGAATCAGAAAGTGAAGTTGAACATCGTAAAGAAAATGAAATTCTAGCTCCTAAAAATCAAGATGTCGAAGATCCTATAACAAGTCAAGTTGAAAAGTTAGATGTTGATTCTGAAACACCTCCTTTACAGCAAGTCGGTGAAGATCACTACTTGCCTATGAGTCCACGAAAAACATCTGTTATTGAACCTGCTCATAAAACTATATTAAAAAGTTTAAGTGCGTTTGATCATACGATATTACATCACTATGAAGATAATCCGTACGTAGAAATGAATTTAGGCAATGACGAAGAAGATATGCAGACGTACGAGGTAGTGTGCGTTAATAATGGCAAAGTTGAACCAGTTTATATGGAAATCAACAATGTTAAAGAAAAAGATGAAACTGAAGATGTGACAGCAAAAACCAAGTTTTCATCGGATACCGTGTCTAATTTTGCTGAAACCAAAGATCATACTGTAAAAAGAGCGTCAAGGAATGAAAAAGTTGTGAGAGATAAATTAGACTCTGATCTAGATGAAGAGTACTTAAAAGATACCTCCCTTGTAGATGCTCCATTCAGTAGATTTAGTATATCTGATACATTTAGACCTGCTTCGTATTACCTCAGTGGCAGTGTAAATATTTTAGAACGGCAAGATAGTTCTGACAGTGATATAGTTCCTCCTCCTCCAATACTTAATTCTTCGCCGCCGGTTCCTGAGTTGTCAGATGATGCTTTATCTAAATATATTTTGGATAAATTGGATAAATCAGATCTATCCCAAGACAATTCAATTTTGAAAATGCTAACAAGCGAAAATCAAAAAATGAATAGTGGTCGGAGAAAAACCACGTCTTTAATGATTTACGGAAGTAAGACTTCTATACATGATACTCTTTCGAGGGGTGAAAGAGTTCGTAATAGTAGAGCAAACTTAGTTAATGATAAAAATAAAACGCTTGATACCTCAAATTGTTTTAATGATTCTATACAAGAACAACGAAATTGTAGTAGTATTGAATCCGATTCTCTCCAAAGCTATAACGCAGATAGAGGTTCTTCAAGATTGTCTATAGAATCTGATTTAAGTAGTAAATTTGAAATGGCGGTGTCTAATATATCATCAGACATTAACAGCTTAAGGGACTGCGAATCTATTGCAGATTTACAAAATTCAAGTTACAGGAATTTGGAGAACATGTTAAAAAGGAGACCTTTATCTGATAACTCGTTATTTGAATTTGCTGAATCCAATATTCAGTCATCGTTTGAAGAAGTTGCTAATAACGATTTAGATAGATATTTTGAACTTTCGCAGCCAAGTACAAGCGAAGTGAAATACAGAAATAATCATGAAAATTCACAGCTATGTTCAAAATTTGAAACTTCTCTATGTACTGATAGAAGTGTTAGCTATTCTTCATTCGGCGACCACTCACGTTGTTCTAGTTCTCCTACTATTAGTGGAAGGAAATATCTAACTTTAGAAAATAAGAGAAATACAGCACCCCCTATAAATAGTATAAATGAGCAAGTGTCGAGCTGTGCAACCTTGCAGAGTTCCAGTAGTTCAATAAACATGGTGAGATCACCTTTATCTTTTTATAGTAAAAACAACGAAGGCACACTGTTGAAAAAGAATTTGAACAACGAAGTCATGGCCGATAAAATAAAAGAATTTGAATGTGACAAATCTTCGCTTAATACCGGAAACGAAACAATTACATCTTCAGCAACCACAGGATTTCACAGTAGAGAAAGTTCGACAGAACATAGTGCTCCATACTATTATTCCGATCTTTCATCGCAGGAACATATTAATGTATTGCCAACATCTCATTTTTTGAAGAATACCAATTTACATCGTAAGTTGAACAATCAAAGACGTAAAGGTCCATTGCACAAGAAAAACGAAATTTCTCATATTCAAAATCCTATTCGAAATAATCAAGTGCTAATGACTGATCGCTCTTTTGAATTTGCTGCGACGGCACGAAGCGTATCTGTTGAATTCTTAAGTGCAGCAGAAAAAGATCCGGATATTGACCTTAAAAATATTTATGAGTCAACTGGATTTAAAGGCTCTAAAATTCCGGAATCAATTAATCTCATTCCGGGTCTCGGATGTAAACGAAGCACTAACTTTAATAACAGCGAAGGAAATTCATCACCAGATTTCAATAGCATTACGCGTAGTAATTTGAACGTCAGTTCTACGATGAAGGTATCTACCGGTAGTATGTCGTCACATTGTAGCGGTAACTCTTCAAATACAGTTTATTATGATGCTGAAGCTGAAGCTAGTGCATATGAGAACATTATTTGTCCAGGTGAGAAACATTGGGACGAAGATGCTTTGTGGAGAGACAATTTAAGGCGTGTATCTCATCGACACGCAAGATCTATGGATGACTTGGACGCTAGACCTATTGATGTATCGTTATCTGAACGAACCGGGACAGATATGGCTTGTATGAATAGTATTAAAAGAGTTAAGAAAAACATTACAGGAAAGATAAGCAGAACGCCGACTTATGTGAATTATGACATTCAAGGTGAAATTCAAAGACGTCGAGAAAACAGTATTAATTACGATAGTGTATTCAACGAAGAAAATGAAAAAATTGATGAAAATGACGTTTATGTAAGCTTAGCGACTACTGCGGATGGCATACAGGACCATTCAGATGAAGGTGTTTATGAGCAGTTGACTATTGAGTCGTCGGAAAATTCACTCATTGTAGATGCAGACAGCCACCAGTATAGAAGGAAAATGAATGACAGAAGGCAATTTGAAATTGATAGGGAAAAACTTAGACAGTGGGATCTCATGTCTAGCGGTCTTATGAAAGGCGGAACAGGATGCGTGCGGAGTGCGGGTTTGGGTGTGGACAGGAGCGACGCTCTGTGTAGTGTGGACAACGGGACTGACAGTGCAAGCAATGAAGGTATCCTCTAACATTCTAAGGTCCCGTAAGGTACACTATGTAAGTTTCATTTCTACTAAAATTTCAGCAAAGCAAAGTCATTATTTTCATTCTTGTAAATAAATAATTTGGCATTTTTATGTGCAAAGTATTTTAATAATTGTTCGAATAAATTTTTTGGTTTGAATGATGGGTTTAAACAAGATAAGGCGTGTAATCATGGAGCATGCACGAATTTAACAAGGATTATACAATGTATATAGAATGATACACAGAATGCAATCATATTGTATATTACTAATACATTTGGAATTAAGTTGATGACACACTTATCATGTTTTACCATCTTATTTACGAATATTTTTTTTAAATATAAAATATTGTAATTTTTTTGTTTAATATAATGCATACGAATCAACCTTTTTTAGCTTCAATGTCAATGTCAGGCACAAATATTGAATCAGGCGCAAATAATAACACACAAAGTCAACAATCATTGTCAAAGAAAGCATTTCTCGGAAGTAATACATCAATTGGACGAAGCAATAGGGAAGGCAATATACCAGTTCGGGCCGTGAGCCCAAGAGTGAGATGGGTGGAGGATAAATCTGCCAGCGATCACTATGGCACTCAGCAGCTAATGACATCACAACAAAATGTAAGGATTTTTGTTATAAGTACATTCATATTCCATATTAAGAAGGATTAATGAATTTACATATAATAAGCACATTGACGAACATTAATTCAAATTAATAAAATTTGTTAACTACATTTTCTGATATTCTATTGTGGCTTTATGTTCTATAACAGTTACATACCTTATCAACGAATGAGGAAACATGGGCACGGTCCCCATCGAGAGCGATGCAACAGCCTATCAGAGCTGTGAGCCCAAGAGTACGACGGAATACTGAAAATGATGACATGGTATGTTCTATGCACATAGTTTTGTATTGTTCATCGGTATAGTTTAATAAAATCTGCTTAATTTAGAAAGTAGACTGTATTAGAAACAATACGAGTAGCATGAACCTATTCAATTGTATTGAATTCGAATTTGAAAACCTTGTGATATCCGATCAAAAATATTTAGAATTTTGTAGATTTGTTGATTGATATATTGAATCTCCTTTTGAAAGATCATTTGTTGCCAGCTCATTAATAATTTGCGATATCACATTTGTAGCGCAGCGCGGCATTTATATGATTGTCACCGCTTTGATGTTTTCGTTGCGTATTGTCTGTTACCTGTTTGCTTGCGTCAGCCCAAGGATGTTCAGCAGTCCGGGCAAGAGAAGGAAGAAGTGCCAACTGCCGGGGAGCTTCTCGGTAGGAGTCACGAGGAGTTGGTGCTGCTTCTCATACAATTGAGGCGACGTCACGCGTCCACACATCGATCCATTGAACAATGTTGTGCGCAAATCAGTAGTATTGAGGTGCTTGTTCATGCTTTTTATTTCTTTTTATACTAGTGTTGTAGTGTCCTTTTTATGTGCGATTCTTATGTTTTCACCACTGTATTGTAATGTACGCTATTTTTTGGGCTTAGTAAGTTTTTCGTTTCAACATTTACATTTTAGAGTTCATAGTCATTATGAAAGTTGTGCATTTTAAGACAAATTCATAATTTTATTTCAAATTTGGTAGACTTCACTGTAATGTATTTAACATCGTGTGCGATTGAAACGTTACAGGAGTGCCTAAGCTCCTTGAAGGCAATGGAGCGGGAAGAGAGTTTGCAACGGCTGGAGCAACTTAAGATGCAGTTGATGGACCTCGAACATCAATATGAGAAGAGCAAACCGTTGGTTCAGTTGGTGGACAATATGGTGAAACTGGGATCGTTGTATAATAGACCAGGCTCCACGGTCGAACGCTTAGAACGAAACCAGAGATTGAGGCAGAAGGTTTTGGCGGAGCATGCTTTGGAACAACAGAGGTATGATAGTTTCTATACATCCGTTCATAAAATATATGGAGATAATTTAAACTATATTTTTTTAAACTATATTAAAACTATATTTTTTGTATGAAATGTAATTTACTTAATATCTTAGGTGGTTGGAGAGCGCTGCAGCAGGCAAGCCTTTGGAGACCGAAGCGGCCAGAGTAAGGGTGGCTGAACTTTGGGCACTGGAACAAGAACTGGCCGATGAGGCCGCGATACTGCAAGGACTGAAAACCGATAAGGATGCTATTGAATCATTGCTCACTGGTAGGTCTAAGTTTTTCGCCTAGGATTTTTGTTATTACATAACTTTTTATTGAATTATTTTTGTACTTACATAAAAAATACATGGGGGACTTTCAATACAAGAAGAGATTTGTACAAAGCCACCGCATTATTATAAATAGAACTTTTTCACAGACATGTGAGTGAAGTTTAATTCACCAGCGACGATGGTCAAGGTGTACAATTATAACAATAACAATGTACAAATATAGCATTGCATTTATTTACATGCATTTTACTGTATAAATTCCCCCCAGCGCATTAGAAAATTCTTTAAACATTCAAGCGTTAAGTAAGGATAAATGAGTTTTTTTTAATGTGAAGATTGCTCTTAAATCACATACATATGGATGAGTATATGAAATTGTATCGAATTTCTCAGTCTGTACGTTTGACTAGATAAGCTTAAAACGGAAGTGTCCCCGAGCACATTTTTACGTGCATGTAGTTTATGAGCCACCTGACTACCGTAAAACAAGCTCGTTTGATTTATACTTTGGGCTCCGATGGCTGCATGTGGAATTGTCCGGAGATATTTTATTGTGACGTATAGATGATATGCAATACTCGCATTGTAAATTTATCTTAGTATAACGTGTACGTTGTTGTAGGCGTGAGAGGGAAGCTGGAGAGCGTGCACCGCGGCGAGCAGCGCGCGGCGCGGCCGGCGGG
>DWME01003310.1:0-18614 GCA_018244795.1 Parelbella ahira ahira | reverse complement strand
CTTCTAATGAGTACGCGTCGGCCGCCGCGCCGCCCGCCGCGCCGCTCGCCGCGCCGCTCGCCGTGCCGCCGAACTCCACGTTGGAACCAGCGCGGAATGACACGCTCTGCGATGACGCCAGGCTGCCCAGTCCGCCACCCTTGCCGCTATGGAAAAGGCGCGATTCATTTTTAAGTTTATGGATATGTTTTGTGATTTTACGTGATTTTACGTTTTATACATGTAATGCTAGTGATACCATTATAGTCGCAACACTGATGTGTTATTGCTATAGAGTATTAATTACAAAACAAAGTGTAGTTACTCACAATGGCCTCTTCCTAATAATAAACCACGCTGCTGGTGCAGCCAACGCGAGCAGCAGAACCAATAGCACGGGCACCACGACCGCGGCAGGTGAGGCGGCACGGCCGGCTGTAGCGGCGGCGGCGGCGGCGCACACGGGCCCGCCCAGCCCGTTGATACAGGCGCACTTGAGCTCGCCGTCATCACCTTCCAAGCAACGCCCGCCGTTCTCGCAGCGGCAAATTCGCGGTAGTGGACGTTCGGGTTCAACCGCTATTGAACATATACATAACGTATCAGAAACCATTTAATAATAATTAACAACTACTCCGTACTAATAATACCCGCTACAGAAGGTATACCTTCATATGAGCAAAAATTAACTCAAATCCACTCAGATTAACTCGGATGTGCACTTTTTGATTTTTGCAACTTTGGTAAAATTTCCAACGTAATAATCCCATAGTGCGGACAGATAGCAGAAGTATAGTATGAAAGGTGGTAGGCACCGGCGTCGCAGGCGCGGTCCTGCGCGCGCTTGGGCGGCTGCAGCAGGTCGGGGCAGGCGCAGCGGCGGCCGGCCGGCACGCCCAGGCACAGGTGCGAGCAGGCCGAGCGCGTGCACGCCGCGCGCGCCGCGCCCGACGCGTTGTACCGCGCCGGGTGCCACACTGCCGACGGACGGAGTAAACATCATATTCTTTGCCCTTTTTCTTATTTCTCAGATGAGATTCATGTCCTTATTAATTAAACGTACATTTTCAGTAACGAAATTAGTCAAAAATAATTAAGCGGTCGCTCACCTTTTACGGCGGACGGATTGACTAGATCTTTGGAAATGACGAACGGCACCCCTCTACCGAATTTGTCCTGTCTAATTAATTCTCCGGTGTCCCGCGTCACCCAGTACAGTGACGATTCGAACACGTCCAGAGACAGCGGGTGTTTGAGAAGGTCACCCTTTAGAATCACCTTCCTATTGGATCCGTCGTGACGCATCATTTCTATTGTGTTCAGTTTAGTATCGGCCCAATAAATTGCGTGATCCATGGCATGATCGATAGCTAAGCCCGTGGGGTGTCTTATGTTTTCAGTAATAATAGGTCTTCGCTTGGAACCGTCCATCCAAGCCGTTTCGATTTTCGGTGCTGAGCCCGCATCAGCCCAGAACATTTTACCCATCTGTGGATCTAGTACCAATGATGTTGGACTTTCAATACCAGCGGAAACTAATGCTCGCCTATATCTGCCGTCGGTTCTGGCTACCATGACACGGCCTCGCGGTTTTGATCCAGTTCTATCTACTTCAGTCCAGTACAAATTATCGCCAATGTAATCTACTGCAATGGAAGTTGGTTTGGCATTTCCTTTCATATTAAGATCTTGAGCGTAACCGCTTTTAACTTGCCCTTCTAAAGCATTGATCATGTATGATCGTTTGATAGTCTTGTCGTAGCTATCCGCCCAGAAGATCATTTCCTGTTTAGGATCGTAATCCATCGCTTCGATTCTCTTCTCAGATGTGATGATATCGAATTCCTCGTTCTTTTCTTGAGCAAACGCGTGTATTTCTGGTCCGTTCGCAAACATAAGGACCACATCACCATCCAGTGCTTTACAAACGCCTGATAAATTGTCGGCTAATCTGTAATAGTCAAAAAGTGTTGCTTAATATCACACACATTGTTCAGTGTTCATTTACACACCCAATTTATATCTGCCATTTTCACGTAATCTGTAAATGTAAGGCTTATTATTAAAGAGACAAAAAATATTTCTCGAGAAATATATTTTGTCTGTAAATATAATCACATTTACAAAGTTTAAATGTCTGTGTTATTTTGGACAACAGTAAAAGAGCTGGTACTCACTTGAATCCATTGCGGCAGCTGCAACTGAAACTGCCGTTAAGATTAGTGCAGAGTTGCGAGCAGTGGTGGGTGCCAGCCGCGCATTCGTCCACGTCCACACACTTCTTGCTGTCGGCGGCCGAGATAATCCAGCCCTGGAAGCACGTGCAGATGTACCCGCCCGGACCACCGCCCGCTAATGTCAAGTTTGTGCAGAAGTGTTCGCAACCGCCTGTAAAAGATTAACCCGTAATATAATAGGTTAAATCATCCAAAATATACAGAATCTATGATAGTTTCCCAGTTCTAGGTAAGCAGTTTACAAAGATTTCCGCTGAATTTTTATTCTGTTCAAAAACTGCAAACTCTTATTATTCCACAACTATAAATGCTTAACAACGTTCGCTGCATAATACCGATTTATGCAACGAATGTTGTCGATGAGTAAGCGAAAAGCAATCACCCTTGTCCTGTGGCGAGCAGGTCATGGCATGATGACAGCCGCGCTCGTCGGACGCGTCCCCGCAGTCGTCGGCCAGATCGCAGAGCTTGGCGCGCGGGACGCAGTGCCGGTTAGCGCACTGGAACTGCGTCAGCGGGTCGCAGGGCCGCGCGCGCGCCGCGCACAGCGTCATGTTGTTCTCATCCGACCCGTCCCCGCAGTTGTCTACGCCGTCGCACACTTGGTATCTGTAAATATTTAAAGGTAAGATACTGCAGTCCTCGGCAAAAGTCATTATTAGTGTTCAACTCAACACTTCATTTGCTAAATTAACGACATAAGGATAATAATGAATCAATGGATGGTATCGCCATTATTTTTCTCGGAAACGATGATTAGTGTCTTATGGGTTTCTACATATTTATAATCATAATCAATCCTTTTATCTTTTTACTGCTGGAAAGTCTCTCATCAGTGAATGATATTTAATCTTAGAACACACGTTTTTTGTAAACTTTTTTGTAAAGAGATTAGCGCCAGGATTTATACCTAAGGTGTCCGGAATGAGAAGCTGGATTCTGAGCTGCGGAGTAATCACTTCCGAAAATTTATAATGCTGCAATCGTTACCTGGGCACGCAACGATGATTGTCGCAATGGAATCGTCGTAATGTATCACAATTGAAATTTGTACAGATCGAGCTAGCTTCGTCCGACCCGTCTCCGCAGTCATCCGTGCCATCGCACAAATCTGATTGCGACACGCATAAGTTATTTGCGCACTGGAACCTGCAAGAACAACCTTTTTAGTATATTTTCAACAGGAACAAACATACATAAATTAAAGGCAATTACCTGCTTTCAGGACAATATCTTCCTCCTGGGAATCTCGGTGGACACCCAATTTCATCAGATAAGTCTCTGCAGTCTCTGTCACCGTCACATCTGAAATATGCGGCAATGCAGTGGCCCGACTTACATTGGAATGTTCCGTTCTTGCACTTAAATCCGCCACATTCCATTTCGTCCGTATTGTCTCCACAATTATCTTCGTGGTCGCATCTCCATCGGGATGAAATACATTTACCATTTCCACACTTGAATTCTGATTCGGAACATTCTCTATACTTATGTTGGCAAACAGTTTCCGATTCGTCGCTTCCATCACCGCAGTCATCGGTAAAGTCGCATAGCCACTGTTTCGGTATACACCGCTTATTATCGCATGTGAAATCTGTTTCGCCATTGCAAGTTGGACAATTTTCAGGTAGCTCATCGGAACCATCTCTACAGTCATCTTTACCGTCACAGAACAACCATTTGGGTATACAACGGTAATTAGATTGGCCCGGACAACGTCTCCATCCAGTCGTACAGTTCTTCTGTCGACACATATATGCTGGTTCATCAGAATCGTCTCCACAATCGTTGTCAAAGTCACACATCCAGAGCTTGGGAATGCAACGGCCGTTTTTGCAGGAAAATTCAGTGTCCGGGTTGCAAGGTCTGTTGTGACACATAGCTGGATCTTCATCACTGTTGTCTTTGCAGTCCGTATCGCCATCACACTTCCAACTGTCAAGAATACATCTGCCACTCGTTTTACATTTGAATTCCAAAATCGGGCAATTGTGAGCGCATTCCGCTTCATCGCTTCCATCTCCACAGTCATCGGTACCATCGCAAATAGTTGCAGCAGGAGTACAGTTGGTGTTCTTGCATTGGAAAGATCCGGCTCTACAATGCCTGACCGGACAAGTGTCAGGTTCGTCAGAACCATCCATACAATCTTTCTCGCCATCGCATTTCCAGAACCATGGTATACATTTCTCATCTCGTCCGTTACATCTATGTTGACCGTCGGTACAATTAGCTATACATGTCTTCATATCCCGTGCTAAGTAGAATTGATTGGGACAAGCACATTTATAAGTGGTTGCACCTTCTTCACCATAGCCTTCGATATTTAAATAACTAGACTCATGAGGTGGTGCTAAGAGACAAAGATGCGAACATCCGCCGTTGTTAGTACCACATGGATTAGGATAGAATAATTGTCGCAACGGATGCACAACATGAATGTCGTAGGGACGGTGCGTTGTATTTCGCAGGGTAATTAGATTTTCACCAGAATGTTTATTTGCTTTACTTATTGCTTTGAGATTCCAGTCGGTCCAATAAATTTCATCGTCAAACAAACTTAGTGCAAAAACATGAGGAACTTTACTACCTGACAAAACTACATGTCTGTGTCTGCCCTCCAAATCGGCAGAACCAATATAATCTAAGTGAGCATCGGCCCAGTATATTCTATCAGTGAAATAATCGATAGTTAAAGCATTTGGCCAGGCGATGTCATCTTCCCAGTTCAATATTGCTGTAAAGTTAGAACCGTCCATACCCATTTTTCCGATGTAGGCTTGAAGGTGCCATGAAGTGTAGTACAAATATCCAGTGCCTGGATGTACCACAATCGCTCTAGGGTCAGCGATACCTGTTTTCAAAGTCTTGCGTCTAGTTCCATCCAGTTCTGAAACATCTAAGTTTTTCGAATGCCTATCTAACCAGTAAAGTTTTCTTCCAATCCAGTCAACTGCAATGCCTTCTAAACCATGAGAGTCATGTCGTATAACAACTTCTTTGTTTGGATTTGGATCGGAGTAATCGGATCTATAAATAGTTTTAGCAGAAACGTCTGCAAAGTACATTTTTTGTTCCTTGACATCGAAGTCAATTGCAACCACATTCATCAGATCTTGGTGTACTAGATTGTAGAGAGAAGCATCGATTGACATATTTCTTACATAATACTTATTTGTAAAGATGACCCAGGCTGTTATGTTATCTTTTCTTTTGCACGTATGTTCATCAGGTTCTCTTTCATAGTATTGATCATTGCATTTACAATAGTATGAACCAGGTGTATTTGAACAACGTTGAGAACAAACACCAGGTGTTTCAACGCATTCATCTATGTCTGCACATGCTTTGCCATCACTGAGTAGTTTATATCCTTGATTACAATCACAATAATATCCAGTTAAGGTATCAATACATTTGTGACCACACTGATTGATTTCCAATTTAGCGCACTCATCTACATTACAGTGTGCAGGTTCGTCGGAGTCATCAGAACAATCAGATACTTTGTTACAAACCAGTCTGTTGTCAATACATTGATCGTTGTTACATTTAAATTGACCTGTAGGACAAGTTTTGTTTTGTTTCGCACAATCAACTTCGTCCGAATGATCTCCACAATCGTCTTCTCCGTCACATCTAAAATGCTTTCGTATACATTTAAAGTTCTGACATTTAAACTCTTGTTCCGTACATTGTTTGTACTGTGTGTTGCAGTGTTTTCCTTCATCTGAGCCATCTCCACAATCATTATCGTGATCGCATACCCATCCGACATTGATACATCTTCCATTGTTACATTGGAATTGATCCTCAGAACAAGGCGTCGGCGTAGAGCAATGATGGATAGTAGAATTTTCATCAGCACCATCAATACAGTCAGGGTCACCATCGCAAAGCCATTTTTTGGGAATACATTGAGCTCGTCCCCAAAATTTATTTTCCTGACATGTGTACTCAGTTTCAGAGTCACATTTTCTTTCGTTGCACTGGTGCCTATCATCTTCATCACTGTTATCAAGGCAATCGTTATCCCCGTCACAGATATATATCCTCGGTATGCAGTTTCCATTGTCGCAGGTAAATAGGTCACCAAAACATGTTCTTCCTTCCGAGCGACAATATTCTGGTGGTTCATCAGCGCCGTCACCACAGTCGTCATCTCCATCACAATACCAAGTCGCAGGGATACAACGATGATTCGGGCAGCGGAAGCTATTTTGTGGACAGGTTCGTTGCGCGCAGTGTAGTGGATCCTCATCAGAATTGTCGCCGCAATCATTATCACCATCACATAGCCAGTATGGCTCTACACAAATATTAGTCTTCTCACATTTAAGATGGTTGGTAGGACAAGTGGTATTTCTGGGACAGCGCTCGTGAGTCTCATCTGAGGTGATGTTGTCCTTACAGTCATTTATACCGTTACATACTTGTGACTTCGCGATACAACGGGAATTGAGACATGTGAATTCTCCTTCGTCGCACGGAGCATAAACGCATCCTTCTTCGTCTGAACCATCTTTGCAGTCGTTCTCATGGTCGCATTTCCAAGATTTAAATATACACCTTCCATTATTACAGCGGAATTCGTTCGGTGAACAAGAATGATAGGCACAGTAGTTTTTGTCTTCATCGGAGTTATCACCACAATCATCGTCGCCATCACAAGACCACATTCGACTGATGCATTTTCCATTTGCGCAGAAGAATTTACTGGGATCGCACGTAATATTCTTCGATACGCACATCCGACCTTCGTTGACCAATTTGGTGTTATCGTCACATTTACATTCAACGGAATTGTTTGGTGCTGGATGACAACTTTGAGCGCAACCGCCGTTGCTAATATTACAGGCATTCTTTTGGCATTTCTGCCTACTAGTACTGTATACGTGTATATCTCTAGGAGAATCTTCGAGTCTTTTAACCATTTCAACCATATTAGCTCCTGTGTGTTTCTCAGCTCTATAAACTCCTCGTAATTGTAAGTCAGTCCAGTAAATGTAATCACCAAAGACCGTTATGGCAAAAGGATAGATCGTGGCAGATATTAAAACCTCTCGATCTGAGCCATCTAATTTAGAACGTTCAATCTTTTCACGGACAGCATCAGTCCAATAAAGCATGTTTTCATCAAAGTCAATAGTAAGACCACTAGGTTGAGATAGATCTTTGTCAATAATGGCTTTCTTTAGAGACCCTGCCATCGTAGTTCTATATATTTTGCCGGAAGTCCCGAACCGACCCCAGTCTGTATAGTATAATGTTCCATTGCAAGGATCTACGACTATAGCCCTTGGTCGTTCCACTCTAGCAATCATAACCATTTCAGTTCCATCTAGATTCATTGCATAAATTGAGTTATTAGAGCTGTCAGTCCAATAGATTTTTCTTTGAGTCCAGTCGTATGAAATTCCTTCAGGGTTGATATTTTTGCTAATAATATTTTGTATATTGGCAGCGTCTGGATTATTAGCAGACATCCAAGCAATCCGAGCCCATGGGCGAATTTGCGTAAAGAATAATTTGTTATCAGCATAATCAAACTCGACACCGACAACATTTGTTAGATTTCCAATAGGTTTAAACGGTACTCCAGTTGATTTTGGATCTAAGTTTACAGCACGAATCTCAGTTCTCGTCGTGAAAACAAGATATTCGTCTACCACATCACATTTCTTTGGATTGCTAGCTGATATTTCACCTGTAGCACATTCACATCTATGAGTATACCCTTTGTTTGCTTCTGGAGGATAGCTAAAGCACAGTTGATCGCATCCTCCGTTTCCAAGTTTCCGGCATGGATTGTTGTCATCAGTAGGTTGGTTATTGACATCAAATATGACAATATCACGAAGCTTTGGTAGATTTGTGCGCAATTTTTCAGGCACCGACATGTTACCCGGTAATTTGGATGCCTTGTAGATTGTCTGCAAATTTCTGTCAACCCAATAAACACTACCTGTGTGTATAGCGATACCCATCGGATTTGGAAGATTTGACCTGATAAGTTGTCTGTTCCCACCGTTATATGAGATCTTTTGAATCTGATCCAGTTTAGAATCAACCCAGTAAACATCATGAGTTAGCATATCTATGGTCAAGTCTCTTGGATTTGATATGCCTGAACTAACAAGAGTTTGCCAATTGCTACCGTCGAGGTAAGCCTTTCCAATACGAGGATATTGACCGTAATCTATCCAGTAAAGCAACCTCTTAAGTGGGTTGACTGCAAGTTCTCTAGGTGCATCCATGGTCTTCTTAACTAGCACTTTCCTATTAGATCCATCAAGCCAACTCATCTCTACGTAATTTTCGTGTGGGAAGACGTTAGTAAAGTACAAGTTACCAGCCACCCAATCGACAGCCAAGCCACGGATTCCATTGCTTCCGATTCCATCTTTGATCACATGTTCCAGATCAGTACCGTTAGGCCTGATACGGAATATACCGTTCCATTGTCCCCTATTGAATTCAACCCAGTATATATAATTCTCTGCAAAATGAACATCAACGTGTAAGATATGATGACCCAATCCAGTTACGGGAACCATAGCTTCAGCGCTTTGCTCTAAACTGTATCCTCTAATCAGATCTAACTGAGAAACAACCGCGAAAGTCTTGTATGGCACACAGTTCACTTCCATCTCTTTCCTGTAGCCGAGTGAACAGGCGCAAACTCTTGATCCACCTTCACTAGGAATACAAATCTGTTCACAACCACCGTTGTTCTGGGCGCATGGATGGTGCATCATCTTTCTCTTTTGGAATATGGTTAATGATTTCAAATCACTCTCGTTGTCTAGTATTACTTTAATATTGTCTCCATTCGGTAGATCAGCTTTAATGATTTTTTCGTGCCGTGGATCAAGAATGTATAGTCTCGAATCTAATATTGCAATGACTTTGGGGTAAGAGATAGAGTTCTGTTCGCTAAGAATAGTCTTCCTGTCGTTCCCTTCAGTGTTAACGCTATTGACGCTGGCTGGATATTGCGTACTGAAATATACTATCTTTTTCTCTATATCTATAGCTACTGCCTCCGGTCTTTCGATACTATCAACTAAAATGACTGGGTACGATCCATCCATGTTAGCTTTGCCAATTTTAGCTGGTACTCCATATCCGCCTTCATCAGCCCAATATATTTTCCTGAAAGCAAAAACAAATAGGTTAGCTACAGAAAATTTGCATGATGTAAACATTACCTTGGCAAACTTTTATAATTAGGTTAAATTAATTCTTTCATAGCTGTAGCTGACTAGTCATTTGCTTACCCCTCCGTAGGATCCAAGCATAATCCTTTAGGCTTAGCCACTGATACTTTGTTGCCATCATTCGCTAGCACAATACTCCTGTATTTAACTTTGCCGTCTACTCTTATCAGCTCGATGTTACCAGCGACCCTGTTGGCCATGAACAGGTTGCGACCGAGCCAGTCGAAGGCAATGGCAGAGGGCGCGCCCACGATGCCGGAGTCTTGCCCGAAGAACTCAACTTTGTTGCCGCCCCCGTAAGGCATGCTGTATACTGTACAATTTTCATCGTCGCTATCTCCAGATATCGCTTGAAGCCAGTACAACATGTGACCTTGTCTATCGTAGTCTAACTGCACACCGCCTAAAATAATAGCAAAGATTTATTATTTTGTTCCATATCTACAAAACGGCAAAGTTAATCTAGAGTAATTAATACCTTGGATTCCAACCACCGGTGGTAGTTGTCCAGCTCTTCCCGATCCATCGGTTGCCAGGTCAATAATTTGCGATCCTTTCAGTACCATCAAGTATGACGTTTCCTCTGAAAATATTAGATTTTTATTTAGAATTATTTTCCTTAGCAAAAAAAATTTTTCAATGTATCCATTAAGCAATTACCTTCAATACATTTGCCATCCGGTAATAGTTTAAATCCTGGCTTGCACATGCAAGTGTATCCAATAGTCATATTCGGACTCAGTAAACAAAGATGCTGACATGAATCTTTACCACATGGAGACGGATATTGTGGTTGAAGGGATGGGTGGTGCACGTGGATTGACAGAGGCTGCGATATTAAGTGTGATACCACAGTTTGATTGGTTCCGAAAAATTTGTGAGCAGACAAAACTCTATTCAACTGACGGTCGGTCCAATATAACGTATCTTCGAATAATGTTAAGGAATGTGGATGAAGAAGATAGTGACTTCCAGCTAGTACTTGTTGTCTCCCCGTACCATTGTAGTAACAGAAATCGATGAAATCCAATTTAGAATCAGCGAAATAAACTCTTTGTGTCGCCGTGTCTAACGTCAAACCATTGGGCCAGTAAATTTTTGTTGTAATAATAGCCATCCGTTGTGTTCCGTCCATTCCGACTCTTTCGATACGAGGATTTTCTCCCCAATCCGTCCAGAATAACCATCTGGCATTTGGTGCAGGATCTAAGCACATTCCCCTCGGTTGAGTTATATTGCCACTCATTAGAGCAGTTCTAACGCTACCGTCTTCTTTAGCTACTTCAATTGTGTTTAGCTTGCTATCCAACCAGTATATATTGCCTCCTACCCAATCATAAGCCAAACCTTCGACTAAGTCCAATCCTGTGGAAATAATCACTTGCGGTTCGCTGCCGCGGTCTAATCGGGATATCTTCTTTAACTTCATGTCAGACCAAAATATTGTACCCGTGTGCATGTTCGACGCAGTCGCAACTACATTTTCTACATTTATTGGTACTCTTTCGAGCCCCTGTTCATTTAAATCTGCTACTAGTATAGAATGCCGGTTAGAAATGATCAAGAAGGCGCTAGAGTGATTATTCGCCTTACACGAATGTTTATCGCCAGCCAACTGGTATCCTTCCACACACCCACAGAAATAGGACCTCTTCGTGTTTGTGCACGTTTGTGAACAGAGACCAGGAGGGTTGCATTCGTCGATGTCTTTGCAAGTGAATCCATCCGGTTCCAATTCTTCTCCGCTCGGACACAGACAAAGCGGACCGCTCGGTGTCTGTTTGCAGTCATTCGAGCAGAGACCTGTTCTGTGTTCGCATTCGGCGAAATCACAGCCCGGACCTTCGTCGGCTCCATTAGGACAATCCGTGTTGTTGTCGCATACTTGCGTAATGTTAACACACCTGCCGGTGACACCCGGACACGACCATTGACCCGAAGGGCACCTGTAATAAGCAATTATAGTGAATTAACTACACTGACTACTTAGTCAAAAATGAGATAGATACGGAGAGAGATTAACTGCCAAGAAGAGCTAATAAAAGCGGCGATACCTGAAGACGGGCGGCTTGCAGGCGAGCTCGAGGCTCTCGTCGGAGCCGTCGCCGCAGTCGTCGCGGCCGTCGCACACGTACGCCTTGAAGATGCAGCGCGCGGAGGCGCAGCGGAAGTGCGCGGCGCCGCACGCGGCCGCGCCGCACGCCGCCGGCTCGTCCGACAGGTCCTCGCAGTCCGGCGTGCCTGCGCCCACACCACCTTACACTCCATCGCTTTCCTTGCCTACTTACCATCCATAACCCCTATACCTTCTTATTATATATCTACCGGCTTCTTCGGGGTGGCCCGACTAGTTTCAGACATATACAAAGTCCTTCATCTGCTGTGAGGTCACGGCGGAGAGCATACGTTCAACTATGGCTTTTATATGAGCGGTTGTCGAGCTAAAATACTGCACTATTCTCACACACATCTAATTCGAACTTCGAGTACATCAAATATATGCTTACTAAACTACATCAATAATAAAGTGCATTACGTCTAAATGTTATATAACTGATTTATCTACTATTATCGTTTTCAAATGTCTACTGAAAATAATTGGCAAAGTTACCGTCGCAATACCACGTGCGCGGTATGCAGATGCCGGACGAGACGCACTGGAACTGCTTGTCGGGAGCGCACTGGTGCGGGGCCAGCGACGGGCAGCCGGCCTCGTCGCTACCGTCGTTGCAGTCCGGTATGCCGTCACATTTGTATGCTTCCTGAAATGCGACCGTTTTCTTAATATTGGCCCCGAAACATAATTTTCAATGTATAACAGTACGTAATACATAACAGTCGGTCTGCACTTGGTCAGCGAGACAGACAAGGAAACTTGTGATAAATGAATTCGAAGGGAAGCCAATATCTAAAATAGAAAGATGAAGCTTAATTTTGATGCTGGTGTAGACGAACTATGGATATCCGTTCCATTAACAATTAAATCCTACTGCAACAACTAAAATATTTTTTGACACAACATTGATACAGTGTATATAATTGTGAATATTTGTTTTAGTTAATCAAATTTATTATGTTCACTACGCAACGATTTCTAAAACTTTCTTTATTTATTCTAGGATTGAAGTTTTAATAATTAGTTTTTTACCTGGACGCACTGCTTCAAGTCGGCGCACTTAAACTGACTAGCGAGACATGAAACTGGAGGGCAGTCGGCTTCATCTTGTTTGTCATAGCAATCGTCGTCGCCGTCACACACCCACGATGCTGGGATGCAGTGGCCAGTGCGCGGACATGTAAACTGATGGAAATATATGTTGAGTATTTATCAAAGAATTACACTACAAAAGCACGAACATGCCATGGAATATATTGAACATATAAAATTAAACATTATCGTTAGTAAATCATTAACAAATATAAATATAAATAATAAAAATGTGTTATATTTGGCAAATATAAATGTGTTAAATATATTTACAAAATATCAATTTATAAAAGCAAAATGATAATAAATACCAACACTAACCGTCACATATATATTACTAAACCCAAATTAGTTAATACTTACATTAATAAATAAAATAATAGAAATATTTTTTGATAATAAATAATAAAAATAATTCATTGTATTAAACATCAATAATTATAATAAAAAATAATTGAGCACATAAAACTATAATAATAAGACGTACATAATTAATCAAAATATGCCCAGTTATAAATGGAGTTAGCCACGACACATGACGAAACAGTAACAATTAACTTACTTGGAAGTACGCACACGTCTTTTCAGCGCAGTGTGAGCCCTCGTCGGAGCCATCGCCGCAATCGTTCTCGGAGTCACATTTCCAGGTGTTAGGGACGCAACGGCCGTTATCGCACTGGAACTGTGACGAGCTGCACGTCACGTTGACGCATCCAGTTTCATCGGAAAAATCTCCGCAGTCGTTCTCCGAATCGCACTTAAAGGTCGCGGGGATGCAACGACCCGATTTGCACATGAATTCCGATGCGCTGCACGTCGTCTCTAAAATATCGAGACGTCCCCATTTTAATATCAAATAAGTATAAGTGCAATGTCAAACAAAGTGTGTGAGGAAATCGAAAAGAAAACTAGCCAAATAAAAATGCTTGTTTATTAAAAATTAAAAAAAAGTCAAACGTGCACAGGTCGATTTAGGGTCAAGGTCAGTGTAGCTAACACTAACTTACTTCAAGGAATAAATGTACGCAACTTACTGGTACAATTCTGCTCCTCATCACTGTTGTCCAAGCAGTCGTCGTCGCCGTCGCAGACCCAGCTCTTCGGGATACAGCGCTGATTGTTGCATGTAAAGTCCCAAGTGTTAGGACATGCTTGTACTGGCGGTTCAGAGTTCGGATCCGCTATGCAACTGACGCTGTCCGGAGCCAGCTTCTCTCCATATGGACATCCACATTTAACAGTTAGTAATTCAGTGTTATTCCTTGGTATGGCAAAGCACAGTTTTTGGCAGTTGCCATTATTATGAGCACAGGGTTGCATCGCGTCGATTTTCTGAATTTCTTCACTGTATACCTTAACACCATAGAGCCTATTCGTCTGTGGTTCTCTAACCATGATGTCCTCTTGCTCGCCAGTCAGTTTGTGCAGGCGGACAATTGCATCTAACCTCCAATCAGTGATATACATAAATTCCTTGTGGATGACAATCGAGAATGGATGTCTGATTAATCTCGAGTTTACTGTCTTAACATCGGTACCGTCAAGTTTGGAATGCTGAACGTGATCCAGTAGGGCGTCGCACCAGTACAATCTGTTCGCATCGAAATCTATCGACAATCCATTAGGCCAGCCAAGAGTGACGTTTTCGAATACTAATAAACCGCTACCGTCGGTGTTAGCTCGACTGATGTTCGCTGGGCGATCCCATTCCGAAAAGAAAATGTATCCTTTGTTGGGATGGACCACGATAGCGCGGGGTCGTTTTAAATCTTTCAACAGTGTTCTCTTGTAAGCGACATGTCTGGTCGATAAAACATTCAGAGTCCCTTTTCTAGAATCTATGTAATAAAGGTTCTTCGAAGCCCAGTCTACTGCTAAACCTTCCACACCCTCGTTTTGTGATGCAAGCACTATTTCCCTGGTAGAGCCGTTTCTATGAACTCTATAAATTACATCTTGTAACACATCCGAGTAATAAATATGTTCATCGCGGGAATCAAAATCCAATCCGACGAATCTTGCTCTCCTCGAAACTACTGGCAATATGGCATCACTAAAACCTTCTATCACCGGGTTTAAAACTTTGCCTTTAATGAAACGCTGTTGGGAGTACATGAGGAACTCTTTGACGAGGTCGCAGTTCCTTAAATCCGTTTCCAGTCTGTAGCCGATATTGCACGCGCAGCGGTAACCCAAGCCGCCGTTCTGCAAGGCCGTCACTATACACATTTGTTGACAGCCACCATTGTTATTTCCACAGGGATTGTTTACTAACGTTTGTTTCAGAGAATGTATCACAGTCACAGCTTTGGGGTCCCTAATATCTTTCATTTTGTAGATAGCTTGTATGCTGGAAGCCCCTTCGTATTTATTTACAGAACTGATTCCTTGTTTAGTACTGTCCGACCAGTATACTCTGTCTTCGAATAAAGCTAATCTTGAAGGGCTGGGCACTTGCTGGCCTCTCAACACTAAGAACCTATAATTACCCTCATAATCTACTGTTTCAATATAGTCTAATAATGAGTCACACCAAAATATCCTTCGAGCAATTGTATCTACTGCGATACCTGAAGCTTTATAAGTAGCTTCCGATACTATAGATTTTGAATGTGTTCCGTCCATGTTTGCTCTTATAATCTGAAAAGTAGTTTTTATTGTTAGCATCAAATAGGGCATCGCTAATAGTTATATATTATGTTATTTATTTTCCAACTCAGTTTTAATTATAGAACTTATTATGAGTTAATTAAAATTTACCAAGTTACTAATAAAATCAATTTGAAGAAAGTGTCAATTCGAGTTCAATGCCACTATAAGGAATCTACACATTATATTCTCAAACATTATTAAACAGTGATAAGTTAAATAATGCCACAAAGTGGTTTTTATAAAAACTTAAGTTTAACTTACTGATTAGAGAAGTAGATTAGAGGTACCGATTAGAGAGTAATACTAGTAGTATATAATTTCACTTACTTGGCTGCTATCTGCCACGAACATTAACCCTAGCGTAGGGTCGAGTGCTATATCTGCGGGGTTGGTGAGGTTGGACCCCAGTACGACCGCATGCCAGCGACCGTCCAGCTCAAAAACGTCAATCTTTTGGCCGACCGCATCCGCTACGTACAGCTTGTCCCCCACCCAGTCTACGGCAAGCGCGACGGGCGCCCAAGAGCCAGCGATTGTAATATCGTTACCTATGTAGCTTGATATACCAGCTGGTGCGTTCAGCTGCTGCGTGTGGATCTAGTTAACGGAAAAAAATAAGTGCTGTTAAAAAATTTTACTTCTTTGCTTAAAAGATTAGAAAGATATTTATTTTCTCTCTAAAATACGCTTAATAGATATTAATACAAAGGTTATCTTAATTTAAAGATATCACATATTTAAAAGATAAAATCTGTGTTGCCCTTAAATATTTGAAAAAACAACTAAAAATAAGTAATGTATATGAAATTACGACCGTCCTTTGTTAATTACTTAATAACTTAATCTGTGTGTCAGTTGTAAGTTATTCATGTGACCTGGTACAGAAACTGAAACTGGCTAATTTTTATTAAATGCTTGGACAGCTAATTGGACGTGCGAAGTTGATCAAGCGAAATGGTTGATCGATGAGTGAGAATTCGTAAGTATCTAAGGGAAATTTTTAACGCGTTCCTGGCCGATTATTGAAGTTGCAAAAGTATCAAGTTTAGGCTTTTAGAATAGCACTATTAAAGCGTAATTAAAGCAGAAATATTTTAACGTAAAATAACACAGAGATGTTTTACTTTTGCGTAAGATTTTGTTGAGCTCATTTTCTATGGATAGCATTAATTATGGAAACGGAAAAGTTACTTAGGCATTTCGTTGTGATATTTAACAATCTTTGTGTTAACGGTATACATTATTTATAAGACTTTATTATTTACCAACAAATGTACAATATCAAATAACGCGAAAGTATTAATTAGATTCCTGGGCAACCTATGTTAACAAAAATAATTATGTATAAAAATTTAATTTATGAAACGAGGAATAAGTTATTAGATTCCTGCCTTCTTAGATTACTATTTGATGTTTAGTCATCTTCTTAAGGATACTAATTACCTAGAAGTGTTCAATTGCTGTTGAATATCTTGTCCATTCATTGTTAAATTGCGTGTACCCGGCAAAATACATGTATAATTCGGTCGAAGAATCAAGTCCGTAAAATATTCGCGACTGTTTCATCGCATTAGGATTTCATCGTCGTCGCTCGTCGCGTTTAAAGGAGCCATATGTTCATCATTTGGCATGTACCTGCACAATTTTTTTAAGGTTTTCGGAACCAAAAACAAAACGTTAAATCTTGAGCGAGACAAAAATAATTTTTAGTGAGAATTCTTAGAGTGGAATTACCTTTCTAGTTTTAAGATCGGACCAGAAGAGCAGGTTCCGTCGGTAATGGTAATCGAGGCCGGCGGCGGCGGACGCGTTGGCGAGCGGTGCGGGCGCGCGGCCCAGCAGGTCCAGCCGCAGCACGCCGCGCTCGTGCGCCAGCGCCAGCGTGGCGCCGCCCGCGCCCCCCGCGCCGCTCGCCACGCACCGCCCGCGCTCCGCCAGCGTGTAGCCGGGCGCGCACGCACATGAGTACGCTGTGAAAATAAATGCATCAGCTACTATTGTTTAAACGTATCGGTCAGTTATGGCGTGCACTGAAGAGTAATATGTTTGTTTCATTGAGTAAGAATCATATTATTACGTAAAAAGTGAGAAATACTGACAGCCGGGCGTGTTGACGCACAGTTGATGGCACGGGCCCCACTCCTTGCACTCGTCGCGGTCCGTGCACGTGCGGTTGTCGGGCGCCAGCGCCAGGCCGGCCGCGCACGCGCACGCTCCGCCGCTGGGCGACGCCACGCACTTGTACTGGCACTCTAGCACCGGGCAGGATGACGTCGCTAGATCACACACAAACAAATGTTTATTACAATTATTCTATCATTTCTATATAATTACTCCACTCTCGATAAAGAGCAGGCTTTCATTAAAACTTACAAAATTACGAATATAGACAACATTCAAACTTGATTAATTTATTGACTTAATTACAATTGAACTCAGGAATTCATGATCTAACAAAGAACCCTCAAAGTCAAATACTTTATAAAATATGCTAGGACATTTTTTCTAATCTTTTGTACGATTATAGACTAATTATAAAATATTTAAAAAGTTCGGCGAGCAATAAAAACTTACAGCAAGCAGTCTCCTCATCGGCATTATCTTCGCAGTCTCTCTTGCCGTCACAAAGTTGAGACCTGGCGATACATTTGTGGGTTCCTCCGGGGCCGCCTTTGGGACACAAGTATTTGTTATCAGGACACGCAATGACCGTGCAGTTGGCTTCATCAGAGCCATCGGCGCAGTCTTTGTAGCCATCGCAGTGGTAATTGGCCGGGATGCACAGAGCGTTGCTACAGCGAAACTGTCCGATATGACACGGTGGGAAGCCTAAAATAATGTACAAAACAAATCATTAATAACCGTTCACAAATCGTTTGCATAGGTAGAATAAAATATGTACTTAAATCATATGTACGAGTATGGTACAATAGTATGTGAAATCCTGGCTGGAACTTGAAGGATACAAATAAAATTACTTTGATAATGAAAGAACTTGGTGCAAATTTTCTTAGTGTAATATTAAATCAGGCATTACTTTTTCGACTGCTTGTTATTTTTTCTCATACGTAAAAATACTATATACTTGACAGACGGTTTCAAAGTTTATTTAAAGAAGATATTTGATGTTTAGGTCTAGGCTGTTAATGATTGGCTGACAAGCCACAATTTCGTTTGGATATTAGTTAAGATATAATATTCGAATTTGATATTAAGTCCCTGTTAAAAACTTTACTTATTCCCTTCTTCTTCTTAGCGTGTCGATGACAAACACATTTTAAGTCCCTAAATGGTTTTAGCCCAGAATTTTGCCACGCT
>DWME01003309.1:0-18615 GCA_018244795.1 Parelbella ahira ahira | reverse complement strand
ATTCATAATAGCGCACAAAGCCAGGACAGGAAGTGAGCGTGACTATAAACTACATTGTTACGGCTCTGTTACGTTCCGACCTTAAAGTTTACGCTTGTTCAGTAAACTGTTTTAGTGCAACGAGAAGGAACTTGCAAAATTTTTCGTTATGAAGTATATTGTAGTATTTTATTTAATTTTTTAATGAAATTGGAAGATTTAAAGTCCGTAAAATTAGCTCGTAATAATTTAGTACAGAATCTACTATTCATTACATGGAGATTGGTAGAGGGAAGCTCAGTGCGGAGGAGATTTGTGGTCCTGTCGTGGGATGTTAAAGGAGTTGCACTATTGTCTCTATAGGGAATTGGTATATCTAGTGTTATATTTTGTTATATTATATTACCCAGTCTGAGATGAGCGTTCTAGCGTGGAGATCTACAAGAAAGAGATAAAAAACCCTGTTAAATCCTTAAAGGAACGTAGCTTGCCCTTCTAGCAGGTAATCTGACAACCAGAGGAAGACAATGAGAAGCTGCTGGATTTGGCCCAGCAAGGCCTAGAAGGAATGTCGCATATTAAGGGAGGCCTACGTTCAGTAGTAGACATTCAAAGACTGATAATGATGGTGATGAAACTCGACAGTACATTGGTTTTGCATATGTTCATAGACGATTTTGGACCCTTACCATCATAAAGCCCGTTTACCAGTTCACCAGACCAAATAGTACTTAATCACCTATCTAAATTTAATCATGGATGCTAATGCTTGTGGGATTATGTAGCAACATGTATTTGCAATATATATTTATTGTAGCGATAGTGCGAACAGATTCATACCTTATATATAAATATTTGCGAATTTCTGCATTACGCGGTATAGGATTATAAAATTGTATAACGTTAGAAGTATACAGTTTGAGCCAGCTCACTCACGGCAAGTATACATCTGATAAAGCTAATGGTTGTTGGCTCAAGTTTCCAATTGTGTATCTGGCATTACACGAGCGAATTGTATTCCCATTCAGCCATAATTTCACGCACAAAAGCTGGATGCTGTTTTGAATTCCTTTACACTTTTCCACAAGCAATTTTCTCAGATATATTTTATTACGACACTGTGTTAGAATTTTAAACTTGTTTATGATAATTTGGTGAAATAACACGAGTTCTTGTCCTTGTTTCGCTATGTGTAACAACGTTAGAATTATATATTCTGAGTTTTAAATTCAAAAAGAATCAAAAAATTTAAATATTTACTGTTCATGTATTAACTAGTACAAATTAAGCAATGATTGCAGTCACCCAGTCATCAGTTTTCGTATTCAGGTACCTCCTTCAACCGTTTTGTTTCAATACATGAGGCGCTTGAACTTTTGATCATCATTTGTACATGTTTTCCAATCTCAGAAGACGCATTTGTCTCAAATCAATATTAAAGACAAATTGTTTATATTATGTAGTTTTAAGTCATATTGAGTAACTGTTGATTGTATTCATCACTACAGTTACACAATTATCAAATTAATCAATTATCGACTACATTTACTTGATTATCAATTATGAGCCTACAAAACTCGTGCCTTCTCAGTCGAACTATGCTGTCGAACTTTGCAGATAGGTAGATGAAGTACACGATTAGACAAATATCAAGTTCAAATTACCCAACAGAGCATTACAGGAATAAGACTGCGAAAGTGTCAGTACAAATTTTTAAGTATGTAAAAACTCGTATCTGAACGAAATTGCATTGTACGATCTTATATTGTATTATAGGAAAAAAAACAAAATTTTGATATTTCGTTACTGTAAAAAATTCTGCCGACAGACAGCTCATTTATTAGTATACACTCTCAAGGAGCATCGCTTCTTACCTAGTTATTTATTTCTTATCTGAAAGCCATGGAACGATGTAACATACTCATCAATTCGTGTATACGTCGTAAAGTACGAGAAACTATGAGCCCGATATGTATTATTTATTTGCGGCGTACTAATTCATTCTCGATAGGTTATTATTATTTACTATCCACTACCGCGACATTGACTGTCTGATGTATGTGAATATTAGATTATTTTGTTCAGTTTCCTCAAGTGATATAGCATACAGTGATATATTATTCAATGTGTTGTTAGCTTGATTCCCATTTCTCAAGCCTCTAGCAAGGCGAACATCTCTTGGATGAGGCCTATGTCCTGTGTTAACTAAACAGGCTAATGATGAACATGATAATGATGATGATAATAATAATGATGATAAATGTAATGATGATAATGGTAATTATGACAATGATAATTATGATAATGATAATGGTGACCATAATAATGGTGATCATGATAATGATGACGATAATAATGATGATCATGATAATGATAATGTATCATTAGCAGATCATTGATGAGAAACAATTTAAAACATTATATTAGTGACTATAACGCAATTGGTCTTTAAATGGCGGTGACATAAGCAGTTATTCTTAATTTTTAAGTGTGTGTTATAATATTAATACTTATTATATTATTGCCACTGCCGATCGGGAGGTGATGGGTTCGAATCCCGGGTCGGGTACTATTGGACTCATTTAGAATTTCTAGTGGTGGCTCGGAGTCTAGACCTGTGCCCGGTGTATGACAATAGGCTCACCATCTAATCCATGATTCTTAAACGTAACTGGTGAAACGTGGGAGTGTACTATACTCTGCCTACTCTTTCGGGGATTACAAGCGTGATGTTACTATGGTAAGTTAAGTACAACTTGAATAAATAAGTTTATACATAGACGGTATAGCGACGTGTGCACACTATTCCGACGTTTGTAACTCAAGTTTATGGGACGAGGCCCTCGTAAAGACTTAGACGGGTCTAGATAGTTGGACGGCTCGCAAATATTATGTCGCAACTCGTAAATAAGCAATCCGATTCCTTACCTCTTACCTCACTGTTCTTTAACTCCAAAACTTATAACATCTCAATGTTCTCTGGGTTTTGTTTTATAACTATTTTTCCAACGTCATCTGTACTTATGTATATAAGGAAAGTGCGAAAGAGAGGGAAATATATTAGGCGATGTGACCCCTATGCCGGTAATGTCTCTTACGGATCTATTTGAGTATTTGTTTATGCGTACAGTACTTATGGAGCCCATGACAGGGGATATAAAAATGAATCGTATGCCAATCTTAATATTGTAGCTCGGCTAGAAGCTTAACCCTGATATTACTCGGCTACGAATGACTCACATGTTTAAGATTTTGTTATTTCCGACAAAAAAATACTTACAAATACATATTAAATATTAAAGATATATAAAGCGTAATAATGAAAGAAATAAAAACTTACATTGTCCATGCTGCATGTTAAAATGCCAATAGCAGATAGATGCAGAGTCATATCACCTGAAATCACACTTAGTGCAAATCGTTAGAATGTTCCTATAGTAAGTACAATAAAAACATTTTTTTAACAATAGTTAAGACTAATTCTTTATCAGTCGTTTCGCCTTAAAAGCAGAGTATTACGTCAAAACTAATGATAAATAAACGTGTAATGACAATTATCTCTATATATACTTGATTTTAAAATGACTAGAGAATATTAACAGACCAGTACGATGTCTGAAGTTTTGTGTTAGTGGAAAAATTAAAAATTAAGTTAATAAATAATATCCAATGAATTATCAGCCAATAATCCAAGGGATACTTTATAAAATAAAGAACAAAATATATAAATGAAGTTGTAAAATATCCAAGAAAAGAATAATCTTAATATCCAAGAAACGAATTGAAGATTATCAAAAAAAAAGTGTAAGACTGATTTAAAGAAAATAAAAGTGCCTACAGAATTATTATACCAAACGCGTCGGCAACATCTGTGACCTAGTATCAAATTTATTGAAGCATTGAATCATAAAGAGGGTAAGGAATTCGGTCCGACATCCAATTTCCATATGTTCTTACTGATAATACCTAATACACAGAATCTAACGTCTAGGCCACATCACCAGACAATGATTTGACAAAACTGTGAATTTGTATTCGAACGAATCATGAATTATGGAAACAAGAACGATGTAGACGATGAAAAAACTGAAAGTAATGTTAACGAGCTTGGAAGTCAATAATCGTTTTCACATATTTATAAATGGACGGAAATTCTAAACCAGCATACGATTAAAGATGACTCCATACATATTATATTATATAAATATAAAATTTTGGGTTTCTTGTGACGTATTAATTTCCACAATCATTTTTTTTACTTTCAACCATTAAAATTTTGATTTTACAAATATGTGTAAAAGATAACGGAAGACGAAGTAAAAATAAAAAATGTAGGAGGAAGTGCACAGCAAAGTAGTTTATGAAGTGAGGTTGATAATAAGATTTAACTTTTTACTGGCTTTAAGTTATAAAGCGTCTACGAGATTCGAATCTTATTAAACGAGCAAGACTCCAGCCGCAGATTAAGTCTGCAGATATCATGAAAATTGTCTGATCTTTAGCCATTTGTTGGCGTAACGCCAAATTTCCTTAATGTTTGCTAATTTCGGGGACTTTAACTAGCGGAGACAGCTCAGTTTATTATTGAAGTGACAATATTAGGTAGATCTCAGATTACATTCCGTTGTTTGGTAATGATCGCGTAAATGTATTTGGAATAATCTGATACTTTAATTAGCCTCTAATATGTATTTATTTGTCACTATGTTGCCGTGAGAAATGTTTCATTGTCGGTCGATGAAAATATTCACTACTACTCCACTGTTAGCAACTAATGTGATTTATCAACAGTATGAAAGAAAAGAAAAAGTTCGGTAGAAAATGATACGATGTCATTTCCTATATAGGTCTTATTATTTTATTGTTCAGTTTATAGGTCTTGAAACTTAATGGTTATCGCTTATTATGTACCTAAACAAAGTGTCTAGTGTAAAAGATTTTAAAAATTCGTGAACAAAAATTGGATTCACATTCGAGCTGTTCCATGTACTCTTTTGATTTGGGATTACAAGGACCGGGTGTTCTGTAGGAGTGTCACCTCTATGTGCTATCGCTATAATCTCTCTCATGCTGTGTTCTGGTTCTGGGCGGCGCTCGGGCTGCGGGTCGGCAGCGCGCGCCAGTATTTGCCGGACCACGTCGCGTGGCGGCGCGCCTAACGGCGTCGGCCGCGATGTCAGGCCCAGCTGAAAACCACAAAATATGATTACAAAGTAAGAAAACGAAACGGTCGCTTATTTACATTTATGACGAAATCGAAGACTCTTGTGAAAGTAAGTTTGTCTGGGGCTGACTTGGGGTTAGATACAAGAAGGTCGCAACCTGTTTCTATTTTCACGGTTTGTAACAGCCTATCTGCGAAGCTGCAGGCACCAAATTTCAGTGCGATATAATAGTATTGCGCTAGACATCCGTGAGCTAGTCAATCTTAAAGGTACGTTAACTCTCATACATATATTCAGGACTTAAAAAAAAACCATTTCGATAATTGTTTTACGGTTTTTATAAGCTTTCAGTGGTATTTACTGATTGAGATGCATGTCGTCTTGTATTATTGTTCGTTTTTGATACAGTATTAGGAAAGGTCTGTATGTAGCAGCGGCATTATTAAGACGAGTGGATGGATCACCTTGGCGAGTATCTGTGTCTTGATGTGGTGGAGGCGCGCGGGCTCCACCGGGGCGGGCTCGTGCGCTGGGTGCGCGGCGGCGGCGCGCGGCCTGCTCGCCGCGAGCGCGAGCGCCGCACACAGCAGGAGGCAGGCGCGCATGGACGCCTAGCCGAGCGCGCTCAGCCCGCGCCATCGGCACCGCGCCCGAGCGACATCTCCGCGCCTGCCGACACAAGCGCATCTATGCTACACACTAGTTTACCAAACTGTTACGCTGTACGCCAGGTTACAGTGCGAAATCTTAAATAAAGTTGCTGCATTTGCCAATCGAAGCGGTTTTACGTTTAAAAAAATACATTTAGCAGTATCTACCAGGGAAACAAATTTTTCACAGGTTTTAAATATGAATATATAGAAAATCATTTCGATGGTGATTTCAGCAACGATTCTCTTAGATTTTTATTGACATATTTTTTTTATATCTTATATATAAAATAATTGTATTGTATTGACAAAAAGGTTGGTTACTTCTAAAATTTAAGCGTGTTCTTCTTTCCATGTCAGTTTAAATCAATGTAAAATCTCAAAAATCGTTAGTCACGCAGAACAAACTGGCCGACTAATCTGGTCGGTGATTTAAATGAACCGTTAAGAAGGCAACCGACAGTAAACTTTGAGTTTTCAATTACATTAACGAATCTGTGAAACTGTGGCCCAGTTTCCTCATTGGGGCAATGTTTTCTAACATTACATTCACGGTTCCTCTAATAAGTAAAAACAATATAGGTAGGTACATATTATTAGCGAAAAACTTGATATGCTGGTTGAAGATTTATTATTTTATTATACATGAGTACCTATGTATATCTACAGCAGTAGTGATTGCTTTGTGGTTTGCAGAATACTCCCCATGCTGGGGGCAGTGGGTTCAAATCATAAACATGAAGTATTATTTGTTAACATTGTAAGGAAACCTGCACATATTCGAGTTCTTTATAATACTCTCTAGTACGTATGAAGGCTGCCAATCAGCGCTTGGCCAACGTTGCAATCTATGGCCTCGACCCATCTCATTCTGAATAGAAGCCCGTATTAAATAGTCAAAAAAGGGGTTGATAATGATGTATGATCACATATTTCTTTCTTACTATCGTTTATATAATAATGTAAACGATAGTAAGAAAGTAGTTATATCTATCTATCTATATTTTAATCAAAAAACGTAACATCAGGCCTGTAATCCCCGAAGGGTGTAGGCAGAGGAGTGTAGTATACTCCCACGTTTTACCAGTTACGTTTAAGTCGCTTGGAATAGGTGGTGGTGACCCTATTGCCATACACTGGGCACGATTCCAGACTAAGAATCATTAAGTACTAGAAATTTTAAATTAGAAAAATCTAACAGCACCGACCCGGGGTTTGAACCCAAGACTTCCCGATCGGCAGTCGCGCTTGCGACCATTAGACCAACGAGGAAGTCAAAGATTATAGATGTAATAAATGTTAATACATTTATAATCTTGTTTTTAGTTAAATTTTTCGGGTAGTTTTAAGTTTGCGCTATAGTTTAAAAATCGTGTGTCTGTGTGTTGTTTTGTTTTTTATTTTTCCGGCGAAATATTTATGAATATTTATTATAATTGCTTCCGGCGAAATTACTATCTTGGGGTAACCGCTATAACACACTTGTAGAAATGTACCAAAATATATATTTTTTGCAAAGTCTAGCTTTAGATCTACAGTTATTATTGACCTTCAGCTACACGTTTTTTTATTCAACATTTTCGTTTATTCTATATTCTCTTCCAGTTATCAGATATTCGCATAAAGAAATGAGAGCCAATTTTCCAGACGTTAAAATACTGTAGAGAGATTGCGTCAGGGCCAGCGGTACTCAAATTGTTACTTTATTTAATACAAAATAACATCATGCTGGAATTTCCCTGCAGGATAGATAGAGCATTGTAATACTCAAACTTTTCACCAGTTAGGTATACGTCCCATTGAATAGGGGGTGAGCCTATTGCTGTGCATTGGGCACTTACTTAATAGGTATAGCGTCCCATACGATGCAGTCATTTATGGGTTATGCTCGGCTAAGCTATGTGGTAATCTAAGGACTAATCTAAGGACTTTCAGGTCTTCTCAGGGCCGTAGAAACTTTTGAAGTATGTATAGCGCTTATCTTTGTCTTATCTTCTCTTATACTGTAGACGTTAGTCTGTTCAAAACATTGGGATAATAAATTAGTTGGGGAGAGAAACAAAACTCACCGAAATATCTATTTCCGCTCCAAAAAGCGATAATAATATTTTGGTGGTACATCTCCACGCACGGCCATCTGATCCCAAAATAAACATCGAGGAAGCTTACGATATGGTAACCAGACATATAAATATATACTGACAGACTAATTTACGCAGAACAAATACTTATGTTAATGATACAAACATTTATTCTAGGTGAGAATCGAACCCACGATCCCCGTGCAACGGTCAGGTTGACTAATCACTGCACCAACGGGTCAATACTTTCGTACACGTTACACACTATAATATACATATTTCAATCAAATAGAGCAATATTATTAACAGTTGGAAGAAAAGGCTTTCGTGAGGCCGATCTAAGCTAGAATTTCACTAGTGTCTAAGATAGAAACCAGTTGCTCTTGGGATTTGGAGATCTCATATCAGCTGACATCTCCGCTTGTAACTTACGTGATAAAACATATTTATGTAGGACATTGTCCGCTAAATACAGATTAAAGGCAAGTGTGAAACGTGTTATATTAAATTACATAATATGAAGATAATTTTGTATTGAAGTGGATATCACTGTCTAACACAAGAATATTGTTAGTATAGTAATAAATTGATTTTTACATTTATAAATTGTAGGTTTCAAAAGCAGTTACGAGAATTTGTACATAAAATAAGAAATATTGAATCAAATGCGAGGTTCGAGTTTTGCTGAAATGGTGGTTAACACTGTAGAAACGATTATTGAATTACAAGCGAAATATATTATGTGACGGTCTTTTCCTTAGGGTTGAAATTTGAATAGTGTGAATGCCCGAAATAGTATGAATGCCTACGCTTGACCTGTCTAAATTTTATGTAGTGTGTCTGTGGCTTTTATATATTTTTAATATTTTTTTTTCCTTTTTTCCTACAAATTACCTAATTAGACTTTTGCCTCGTAAACTACCCATTTAGATGATTTCGACTAAATATTTATAGAGGCCACTCAGAAATTAAAGGTAGTTCTTAGATTTTAATAGAATTTCATTTACGGCTGCCACACCAAAAGTAAATATATAGTCGCCTATGAACAAATTACATATAAAATAATAATTAAAGTTGCGTTACTACAAAAATGTCTTTAATAAGATATATAACTTTTCATCATAGTAATATATTATTTACAACGCCTTTGAGCCGGAAGCTTGAATCTAAGTGAATACTTTTATATTTGAATAAAAAAAATATGACAATTACTTTTGAGTTTCGACTCGAAAGAAGTTTAGAGTAAAACTAATTTGTTTAAATAATAAACGTATACACAATGTACTGAGATATATTAAAACTTACATTCATGTAAAATCAAAAACGTAAATGCCTGTAATACCTGAAGGGGTAGCCAGAGGAGTGTAGTACACTCCCACGTTTCACCAGTTTCGTTTAAGTACCATTCAGTAGGTGATGAGCCTATTACAGTACACCGGACACAATTCCAGACTCCGAGTCACTACTAGAAATTCTAAATTAGAAAAATCCAATAGCATTCGACCTGGGATTTGAACGAAAGACCTGCCGAGAGGCAATCGCCCTTGCGACCACTCGACCAATGAGGCAGTCTTTTACATTCACGTTAAAATATATATTCGTTAGATCTGATCTAAATATACGAATCATTTCTTTTATAGCAGGAGTGAAAAGAATTCGGGAGAATAACACAGAGTTTGATTGATTGTTTCCAATGACGATTGGATGTGACAGGAGAAGTAAATACGAACGTTTCTGCATGTTGTCGGTACTACAAAAAAAATATTATTGAACATAAAACGTTATTTTCTTCTATAGTAATTTGTATACTCTATAGTAGCATTTACTCTATTCATCCAAAGAAACCTTCAAACAAAATATTTGAAGCACTTTGTAACGGGCTAACGAAAATACATGTAAGTATATTAATAAATTTTGTTATAGAGCGATGTGCGTATCGGAAAACTTTCAACACTAGAGAAGGTATCACAGTGTAGTTATGCGTCAATACCTTTAGTATGTAGCAGCTTAGTCACAATGTGAAGTATCTCTCCATGCAGTGTTAAAGCCTGTAGGTACTTAAAATCCAAAAGTTGGTAATATATTTCCCCGTTCGGCTAACCATCTATTCCGTCGTAGAACGTAAACGTAAACGTAAATGTAAACGTAATTGGTAAAACAGGAATGTTCTACTCTCCACTGGCAACCCGTCGGGGATTATAGGCGTTATGTCACGTTCTTGTGCTATTATTTATTATTTAAAATAATGATTTAAAATGCAGCAAATCCTCACCACCGCTATTGGGGAACTGCTAGAGAATTCGACAAATTTTGAATAACGAACAAAGTTTGAATAGCGAACTGCAACTAACAAAAAATCACATTTAACAACCACAACAAGAACTTAAAAAGCACGACATCAAACAGCACATCAACTATTCATTAAACTTACAAGTTGTTTAAAAAAAATCCAAAATATTTTAACCGTTGCACTATTGAGATATTTTGATAGACGTTCCTAAGAAAATACTTTATAACCTTAAGATATAGTTAATTAATACTTCTGTCTCTGTATAACCGCTATTAACGATCAGAGCTTACCGAGCACTGAGATCAAGGGCTGTTACCTCAGATATATATATGGCGCAAACCCACACATTATCGGCGAATATAACTAAAATATGTCGGTTTCCTACAGGCCGGTGCTTAAGAACATTACTAGATATGAAAGTATTATGATATACGTTTATTTATTTATTCATTCATTTGTTTATTTATGATATGATTTTGATATATTATATATTGATTGATCTATTTATGACGGACGTCATGAGTTCCATTTCTACCAAAGACAAATATTTGGAGTTCAAGCATTTTTCTAACTGGATGTCAGAAAATAAATATAGATATTTTTCATAATTTGTCGGGTTATCGTAGCGTAGATAATGTACAACGTGTTGTAAAAACTATTAATAAATAATTATGAGATGTACCTGAAGAGCATGCTCGAAGTTAAACATCGGATACGCTCATGTCGCATCTAGTCATAATCTATATTACCGTTGATGTAGTGGGCGAAAACTTATTAAACATCTTTGATACGTATTCTCACACAGATAAAATATATTATGTTCTATATATAACGAAGGTTATTACGTACTTCTGCCGCTTAAGGGTACCGAAGACGTCACTAGTATTAACTATGGAGAAGAATAGCCAATGGGCGGCACCTCGTAAGTCAAAAACCTATTACTATTTTGATGAAACTCCAGCTTTTGTTCAAAAATTTGGCGTACAAGATTTTTTTTGTGGGTAACAAAATATCTGATTTAACTTCATATATATAGTTTTATATCTCTTAGACTTTGGGTTCAGATAATGGGCATGTAAATGATTATTTAAACATTCGCTAACTTCTCCTATTGCCGTATACTGTATTCGGTATATTGTATAACTATACACAGAATACAGTATACTGTACTGTATTCTGTATATACTCGTAATTGGACGTAGGACGTTGACTGGTTTTTGAAAACTGCCATGAAAGTTTTTGCGATCATTTAAAACTGGACAGTTTTTAATTCATTTGTGTGTAAATTTTTGAAATATCCTTAAAAATCTTTTAATGGCATTTGAAAATTTACGCAAAAAAATAAAAGAAACGTGTTTTTTGAAAAACATTTAAATAATCGGTTTATGACATGTATTTATATAATTCTATTTTCCCTCTTTTTCATACCATTAACGTGAACTGTTATTGCAGAAAGCAGTTAAAAGTGTTATTGTTATTATAAAAGAATAGCAATAAATAAATAATGAAATAAAACAGACAATGACATAAGCATATGATTAAAAAAGAAAAAATCTAAGCCCTATTTAAGTATGTAAGATCTATTAATAAAAAATTGTTCAAATAAATCATTTATTCTATTTAGTTTTCGTAAAAATTATAAGTTTGAATTGCATTATGTTATCACAAAAAAATACTGCACATTAATGCAGTTTGTTCCTTAACATTGTTTTCCATTTCAAAACTGGATATTTCACTGCAAATATCAGAAGTAAAGTTAGGTCATAAATCATTTTGAGCAACTTCGAAACTAGGTCGGGCGCTTGTAATTCTTTCTACCATTCAAACGTATTTTAAATGAAATTCCACGCTGTATACCAGCCACTGAATTTGAACAGAGCAGAAAATGTTCTGCTATCATTCGTATTTTTTGTGTCACGAGGGTAACAATAGCAAACAACTCTATATGTGGTCACCCCAGATTCGGGGATTATGTTCATAATACAATCATTTACCAAATCTAAGTTGATACGTAACTGCGTCGCTGTCCTTGATCACTAAATTGGTGCATTGCATCTTTTAGAACATTTCTATGACCTCAAATGATGAATATGAAAGTCGCTTTACTTAGCTTAGCTTGATGTTCATCATTTTTCTGCATGCGAATCTTGGAGTACCTAGGAGCTGGTGCTTTTCAGTCTAATACTCATTCGTTTGTGGCACGCATATCCTAAATAAGGTTCCCTATAGCGAGAATTAGCACCGTTTTATCTGTTAAAGTGTACTGTTCTATCATGCTGAGATCCGAAACTATTTTCTAAGTTCAGCGATGTCAGGCAACGTTGTCCCTTAGCACATCTCAAGTGGAAAATTTTTTTTTAAGCTTTTTTAAATGTTCCCACTGAAGAGGTGACATTTAATAATAAAGTAAAGAGCAAAGATTATTTTATGCCATCTATGTATATAATATAATATGATCAGCGTGATGGAAAACTCCTCGACCGAAAATTCTAGGCCTCCGTTATTAGGGAAAACATAAGCTTAGTAGCAGGACATAAATAGAATATGGGTCAAATTCGAGAAAAATGTCTAGACATTTAGGTCTCTGCAAGGTCCCTGATGACAGCAATATATAGGTACTCGTATAACCTAATTCAATTCCATACTAAGGGTATTTATTAATTTGTTTCCAATAGTCTATTGAGATAAATGTTATTTTCCATTATAATAATTCTAAATAGACATTTCCACGAAACCTATTACGCGTACGGAGTCGGACGAAGAAGCACCTGGCTCCACACCCACGCGATCCAATATCGAACAATTTCTAAATTCCCTACATCTGATATCTGTGGCACCTTTATACGTATCTAATAGGATCGTCTTATGGAACTGTACTATAAATAGAAACGTATCTCATAATATAAACTATAAATAAATGTGTATTTGTATATTGTAATATTTTGTTTAATAAAAAATATAAAAAAGCCTGTATTTTCGATTAATGCTCATTAGTACGCCTGGTTCCAGAACTTTGGTGGTTAGCTGTTAGCTAGTGCTGTAAAGCTGTCACTCAGAAATAATTTTTTTTGCATCAGCCCGAAAAGTTGCGTATCCTCAGTAGGACGAGGTAATACTTGGATGCAGAGAAACTGCTGATGTTCTATGAAGTATAGACAAGGTATCATATGGAGTAAAGCTTTCGACCGTAACGCCTCAAAATCAGTTTGCGACATATGACAAATCGTCGACGATACAGGAATCACTATTAGGCTAGAATATTTAAGCCCATAGGGGACTTAGATCTTAACTTCTACCATGTCTGAAAGGGATTGTGATAAGTACCTCTATTTGACCCGGTGTCCGTATCACTTTACTTCCATCGCATCACTTGCAGAAGAATGAGGTTTAATCCACATCAACTGAATTCAAACCAACTGGTTTTCAAATGTATAATCATCATCATCATCATTATCAGCCTACTTCCGTCCACTGCTGGGCATTGGCCTCTCCAATGGCACGCCACTGAGCGTGTATGTATGTATAATACTCGTTATATTTGATTGCAACCCATTTTACGTCCAACCGAAGGGACAAGTTATATTCTGTAACTACGAGGACTTTAAACTAATTTTCACCACGCTGCACCACTGCGGGTGGACAGAATAAGCATTAAAATAAATTATCGTTTAAATTTATTTACATGTGAAAAACGTAAGTGTTTCGAATTTGTGTTACTATAGGTAATTCTGTAACAATAAATCTTCACTGATAGAACCGCGGGATGTGGACTGTATGTGTTAAAACACCTGGCAAAGACGCCCACGCGAAAGGAACTAGAACGATATCTACAATACCTACTTAAATAAACTTGGGTTTGTATATGAAGCGATAAGCGAATATCAAGGATTGATAATGAAAAGTAACTTTTGTATTATCGTAGAAGCAAATACGCCGCAGATTTTCATAATATTTCATTTATACAACAACTTGGAAGTTATTGACCTCTGAAAGGCTGTACAATACAGCTTGCTTAAGTATTAAACTCCACAAATAAGAGAAAAGAGAATACCACAGTTTGTACTTATTAGCACAAATTGTGGGTGGTTTGAGTTTGGTTATGTTTTTGTCAAAGCAATATTGTTAAAGACTTTACTGGTTGTTGCTTATCTCATGAATTATATATCTATATTAAAAGAATGCTAAGTATTGTTTTTCTCCTTCTTTGTCCCACACCTGTTATTAAAGTCCTAAACAAAAATGAAAATTTTCAATTTAAACATATTAGGTAGTTACTGTAGTTTATTGGCATCGGGGTACGATAATCAAGGGCTAAATTTACATTTATGTTACTTTTGATATCTTAACTTGAGACATCATTCTCAACATTAGACACATTTTAGCTTTAGGGTTCCTTCATTTCCTGTTTTTCGCTATTTTAATATTAATGGAGCATTTATATTATATCTTTGGCAACACTAATACGTCGCTCTCAATAAGACAAGCACGGGAGTTTACCAAGGCATACAACTTTGACCCCTGATATTAAACATGTTTGTCTCACCCACGCGAACTTACGATTAAACTAATCTGGAAGCGTAACCTAATACTCATTTAACGTTTGATCGATTATCTCCTCTGATAGGTTAGATGGAAGTTTTTTATAAGGAACATTATAAAGCTAAAATGAAAAGTAATTGGTAAACTTCTAAATTTTTGACGAAAGCAATGAATGCACAAATTTGTGACTTTAGAATTGTAAATTCGTTCTCGTAGTGCATTAAGAATTTTCAGAAGTTGTAGAACTAACAATCTGCCCCGGCTGGTTATACATATTAAAACATATGTTTAACATAGTAAAATTAATAACAACAGTGTAAATATGGGTCTTTTATGTACGGAAACGAATCATGTACAAGTGATAACTATACTAGGCAGGTAGCTCCCGACAGGTTTCAACCGTTCAGTATCTCAAGAAATTCGTCTAGAATGCTAATCAGTAACTAGATATAAATTTTTGGCATATTTTATTTAAACAGTGTTGTTTATTTTTCTTTACAAGTGTGTGTATAAATACTAAAAGTATATTTTAATACAATATTACCTTTTGAATATTCTTTAAAATTTCCTAGATGAAACTCGAATTGTCGGAATATTTTGCAACACTTGTTTTGTGGTAGTTTTGAATATTTAGGAATCTGAATGTGAAATCTTACTGTTATTATACATAGTATCATTAAGGTAAGTAGGCGTTGTAGCCTCTCCAAGTATTTACTACTATCCTGATAACGGATACAAAAACTTGATCTGAAACGCCAACCTACGGCGAAAATAAGAAATACATTTTTCGTTTGTTAATAATGTTAATTAATTAGAAGTTTAATAGTTAGGTAATAATTAGAAGTTTTAAAATAACAACTGTAAGACCTATGTCTCGGCACTACCTCTGACAAATTCACCTTTTAGACACAGAAAAGGTCATGGGTGAAAGGCTGTCATTTTAAACTTTTAGTATCAACTTGAAGTTACAGGCAAAATGACTAGTATAAATACTTTAAGAGCTTCTTAACGAAACGTTTGACCTGGAAAAAACTGAATAATTTTCTTTACAAACTACTAACTTGACAACGCTAAGTCTATATTGGAATAACTTATAAGAAAATCAAACTTCACGTTTCGGCTAAGTTTGCGTTCAAAGTTAATTGAACAAATAGTCGTCTATTAAAATAAAAGTTGGAGGTGAAATTTGAAGAACTACTGAATGACATTTGAAATTGGAGACGTTTTGTAGGCGTCCTTCAATTCGTTGGACCAATGACCTTAATAAGACCGGTGGCAAGCTTAATGACTTCAGAGGAAGACCGACTGTGGAACACTTTGAAAGGCAGTTGTGGCCAGCAATCGACCAGACACTACTGTGATGACGACCATGATGGTGAAATATGAAGAGGGTTTTATAGGTAATATTAGTGATTTAACTGTCTATATGGAACGGTAATATTGGTCTAACAAAGTATTTAAGTCGTTTTCAAGGCTTCTGTTAAAGTCTAACGACATTTATGTAGTGATACAAAGAAATGTGCTATTTGAAGATACTCATATTATGGCTAAAATTATGAAAAATTTCACGGGTATGTTGTGTGTTTTAAATTTTTTGAAATGCTTTCTCGCTAATTCCTAAAGTTTTCTAACTTAGACTTAGCTGCAATATTACAATAATGCTATTTTTGAAATTTTTATGTCATTGAAATTGGCTATGAGAATCAAAATATTTCTCATTAAAACTTGTGATTCGTTTCCCACATCAGTTTCGAGTTCGATTGCCGAGCGGAGACAAATTATTTTAATGTTTTTTTTCTTTCTTCTGGTACACATATTATATTGTATACATGTAATTTTCATAACAAGATATTGCATGATGATCTCAGCACAGGGAATTTACTTGTGATGCGTTATTATAAAAAAAGTGATGCCAAAGCTATAAATTTTGACCATCAGTGGGAATCAAATGGTTCTCTTCCTGCATTACTCTACATAGAACAAACTTGCACATTGAGAAGTATATAGCTTACGACGCAGAAACGTAACTACATTTACAATACAAAATAGAAACGTAAAAGTTCCCAACAAAGGACTTGCTTCATCGCGGGTACGTAACTATTTTATGCGATTAAATACAAACATAAATATTTTATTACAACAAATAATGGTAAACAATAGTTTTACAAAATAAATAGGTCAATATATTTGGCTATAGGATGCATGCAATTATTAAAAAGTTTTGAATTACCATTTTATAAAATTAATTATGTCAATACAATTTTATCTCAATATAAATTTCTCAGGCGCTTTTATGAAAAGATAAGAACGTATGGATATGAAAATCTTTTAGTTCTATTTACATGATGTTCTGCTGAAAAAAATATATTTTTTTTATTATTTTATCTCTTAAAACATATCGATTTGTTAGGGGTTGGTTGTAATGTCTAAATGTATCTTTTTACGAAAGTAGTATAATCGAAAATGTATCACCCAGAACAGTTCTACCGAAACATCTATTTCAACTGTGAAGCAAACATTACAGTAACAATTTCCTAGTCTAAGTCTGAAGGGTGGTGCAGACGGTTGACATCCTTAATTACAGCCAGCCTAACGCTCTTAACAGTTTATTTCAATAGTCGTATTACTATTAAATGCTGATAAAAACATAATTATTAACATCCAATATTAAACAAACGAATTAATTTAATGACAATTGACAATAATAGATCGTTTCTTATCATCCTATTCTCAATCGGTTGTGTATTTTAATTTTCATTATTGTCTGCTCGTTTGTAACTTTCTTTAAATTAAAAAAGGATTAACGCAAAGCATGTAATCACTTATTGTTAAATAAACAAACTAAGTATATACATACATAAATAAGCAAATACACTAATGAGCTTTAGTAAAAGGTTAATTTGTAGAACTATTATTACAATATATTGCGACGACACCAAAGCAATTTTCACAATAAAATCGATTTAAAAATATTTATTACTCATAAAATTTTATCACGGATTGGGAAGAGTAGTTGTGTTTTAATCAGCAAATCAGCAACGTAATTAATGAATTACTTTATATTTACTTTAATACGTGTACAGGTTAAATTAATTTCTTATCTTTAACTGTAATTTCGATTACTGCAAGGAAACGATGTTAGATTGTTAATACGAATTTTAATTAAATTATCAATATTGTTTTTTGAATATAGTCTCAGATTAATACATTAGCAGTAGGTCGGATTCAGGTGGTATTTATTACATTCTCGACAATTTTCGTACATATTCATTATACTTATAATCTGAAGCGATTAACAATTATTCGCTTATTTTTCTATCGCTCGCAATGAAACCGTTCTTTAAAACTCCGAGCGATTCTCCTCGAAAGTAGTCTGTACTTAAATGGATGTAGCTGATAAATGGTTTACGAAGCAAGATTCACTGTTATGTAGCAATGGTGGAGGTCTTAGTTGGGAATCGTAATGGTTAGGGTAAATGCACTGAATGTCGGTCTTTTTCGTCGGTAGAGACTTTGGCAACGGAGTACTGAATAAATTATGACCGTTCAATGTTTAAATGTAGAAAATACGGTAGGTATTTCACAAAAAAAAAACTCATTAATATATGCTCTATTTCGCAAATAATTTGATATCTATAATTTTAACTCAACTTATTAGGAGAGGGGATTAATAATTAAACGTCGGAAGCATAAGAGACTGATGAGAGGCGATGTAACAAATGACTTCAAGGGAGAATGAAATGGTTAGATGTATCACATAGCTAGGAATAATGAGAAATGGCGTATTAAAAATGTACTCTTCCATATCAATGGTTTTAATTAAGTCATTGCATAAGGTGCATGAAAGGAGCCTCCCCGAGCGACGTACCTACTGAGATTGTACGTCTGGCGCACCCCGGGCAACGATCAGC
>DWME01003308.1:0-18617 GCA_018244795.1 Parelbella ahira ahira | reverse complement strand
ACTTAAGTTCAACCATTTTACTGAGCTGTGTATATAATAACATATAGTAACAAATGGAAATGGTCTTCAAGTCAACACATGATCAAGTTCAATACCTATTTGTAATTGTTGTAAAAGTGGACATTGCGGTGGGTCCTTTGCAAAGTAATATTACCCAAAATGCATTTTGATCTTATATTAAACAGTAACATATAATGATTAACTTGTATTCCATAAATATCGATAAAACCCACATATCGATTAATTACATAATTATTTATCGTATTCGTATTCATCATAGCGTGTCACATCAATGTGGGCTCCGTTTCCTGCATGACGCATTGGTGATTGCATTTAATATTATCTAGGTATTGCATTGGTTTCCTCTTAAACCTTCGTAGCAGTAATAGCTATTCAGCTATTCGAGTAGGTATTGACATGTTGCAATTCAAATCAAAAATTTAAACGGTTTTTTTTCGAATTTCAACTAAATATATGATTGCATGTGTGGAAATAGTAATGAATGTGGAAGTAAAATTTTAGGTCTCTAAAGATATTTGGCAGTAAAGATACTCCGATACTGTTTTATCATCTTTCATGTAATATTCTTTTACCGTTACTAAACAAATAATTACCGTTACAAAACAAATAAATGATTATTATTACTCATTGTTCATGATTTTACTTGAATAATTTAATTGAATTACTCACTTGAATAGTTGATAGATGTACATTTAGTTCTGATGCGGTGTTTTGCGGGCCGATAACAGAATTTTAAATAAAGAAATATTATCAAGTTTATTAGTAGATAATGGAATTGCGATGCGGTTGTTAAGCATTATATTAAATATTGTGCCATAGATTCAAGATGACGTCGTCCTATGACTTTACTCTGGATACCGCCACCTCACGAGCTGATTGATGACTGCCCGAAGACACAAAACGTTATGTTGAATTGATACCAATTGACCTACATTGTGATGCTTAACGTATTGATCGAGTTAAATTGTAATCTTAGCCGTGAGTCAGAGATGCTTCGATATGCGTAATACTGAGTGGATAATCAAAAGCTCGCTTTAGTAGAAATATTCGTACATTTATATACTCTGCCTGTAGAAGGATCATGACGTCAATTATTTTTCGGATAATAAGCTGCGCTGCCATTATGTTATGCATATAATTATTAAGTGTATATATGGCGAAAATAGAAGATAAAGTGTAGATATATGATATGATACACATACATTGTAAGTACTTTTATATAGTGTTAATTTCGGCCTTTCGAGAGTCTCAAGGTTAAAATTCCGCGCTGGGTATTGTTGTAGTCAAGATACAATAAATATCTTGTGTACACAATCAGAATGTAAAATCAATTACATCGCAAACAACACTCAGCATAAGTGGCACACTTACGCAATTCTAAATTCAAAGTTCATAGGTGTAAAGCGTTATGTTGACCACTGTACATATTCCTGGTAGTTACTACCATTGTGATTGTACCTTAAGTAAATATAGATAAGGTTTATTATGGCAAGTCAATTCAATGTTCATATAATTTAACTTGTTGCATTATTACCTCACAGTCGGGCACGACGTAAAGTTCGCGGCTCGTTCGGTCCGTTATTAGATAGTAACACAATAAAAATGACATTTGTGCGATGGGGCTACGTTTTGTATTAACTATCGTAGTGCAAATGTTCATAACATGATACGCTTTTGGAGTTACGAAAGATGTTATTGAATGTAATGGAATAGCACCTTCGAGTTGTAATAACGATACTCGTGGTGTTGCAGTTGTTTCTTCATGTTTAAGTAGCGATAGTTATACATAGTTTAATGTTTGTATAGATATGTTATTGCGTAAACGAAAGGTAACATCACGGGTGTAATTCCCGAAGGGGTAGGCAAAGGAGTGTTGTACACTCTCATGATTCACTACGTCGCAAAACGGAATAAGAGGTGAGCGAGTCTATTGCCATACACCGAGTGTAGATCCAGACTGCGAACTGTTAGGTACTAGAAATTTAAGGTTGGAAAAATCCAATACAATCCGACACGGGATTCAAGTCCAGGATCTCGTTACTATTACCATATGCGAATGGTCATACAATTAAATGAATGATTAAATTTATATTGTACATGTACAATTAAAACGTACATGTACATATGTTTGAGTGCATAGAAAAACAATGTGATAAATACGAGAAATAATATGTCAATCTTCAATGCATCAGAAGAGATACTAATAAAATTAATCTTGGCAAAACGTTGCTAGGATTAGTTACACATAAATGCTTCTAAGAGTTTTAGAATGTTAAAAAAATACCTATTAAAATCACTTATCACAAAAGTGATTCGAAAAAAAAGCTTGTCAGATAAACTGCAATATTCCACTTCCGGTGCTTGGGTGATACTATGAAGTAATCAGTACAACTGATCTATGTGGTTAGTGAAAAAAGATTTCCTTTGTTATCCACCGCGTATCCAATCCATCATTTCGGGTTATGTTATACAACAATGCTCAAGACTCAAAACTCTTGCCGCGAGTCCAGTGACACGAGAAAGCTGATTAGATGATTGCGTAACAATACTAACCTTTCGCATTATTGAATTATTGTGAAGTATCGATGTGAGATAATCGATATGAATGTTGTATCGTTAGGCTTAGCGGTGAAAGTAATAGAGCGGTTAGATATCCATGGTGAGCAGGGAGATAAGTCTGTGACAGAGCACCCACAGCATAATATATTATTTGAACGTGAAAATAAAATTTGATACAAACATTAAATAGATATTAGGTTCTTTATGGGGTACGCAGAAAGTGTCGAGAGCAAATATCTATATTCTAATAGATAGGATATAATTCTACATTTATTAATCTGTGTCCTTTTAGGAGACGTGGATTTTGTAGACTTCTGATAAAATTGTACAAGATACGACTATACGTTGAACTTTATTTTGTAGGCTTTCCTTAATTGAATTTCAGTTATAATTGTTCGAAATATTAAAAAATGAAAATGCATATAGTGGTACGATAGAAACAGTTAAATCAAAAACAAACTTGTATTGTTATAAAGAAGATATCAGCGTATGAAGACCTCGACAATTCGACGCGCATGTTTTCAACGAAAACAACTATTGCATTGGAATGCCCCGTGAGTAGTGTATTGTATACTAAGTTACTAACAAAGACAATACGATTATATTTTACAATCCGCCGCACCGTGACCTACACAACACAATGGCGGAATGCAGTTCGGTTTAGTTAATATTTTGATCGCCGCACAATTAATCATGCGAGTCGCGAGTCGTTTGATTAATCGTGAATAATCGAGTGCTCGGTGCAAATGTGTTGATGTGATTAATGTCCGCGAATCGGATTTGATTATCTGAAAAAGCGGCGGGCGCGTGAGGACCGTGAGAAAGTGTAAGAGGAAGCGGTGAGCGGGAACGCAATTGTTGTTATATAATACATTGTTAAGACAGGAGAGAATAATTAAAAAAAAAGGGAATAAGTAAATGTTAATAAAATTGGGATATGTTTTCTAATAGTTAACACCACGTTTTATTGCATGAGACAATGGGACCATGATGTTACGTAAATTAACACCCATTTGGAAACTTGCGTGTAACAAATTTTTATGTAAATATTAATATGCAATATACGGAAATATTATCTATCATGCGATACAATTGTTTCATGCAAATTGTAAAACACATTCTGTTTAAATATAACATCTATAATAGGGCTGTTGTGTAAGTTATATTAGGTTTAATATATAGCGTGTAATACGTAAACACCTCACATTCGCTCCCGCCACCTCTTGTCATTCCACCCTCACTGAGCGAACCGAAGACAATTATTAAAACGCTGCAGTTAGGGTCCGGGCGGCTGTCACAACTTTCGATCGAGACGGATTTTATTAACTTCTGACCGGAACGTAATTCCTCTTGAATGCCGCTTCATTTGGGCTGTTTTTGATTTCTTAATGCGATACAACCTTGTTGTGATCCTTTATATTTTTAATATCTGTAACGGATTATATTTTGCTTGATGTTTTGATGGATTTTTTGAATACCCCGATTTTATTTATGATTACTGCGTCATGACAGTGTGAAGTCTTATTTTGAAAAATTTGCTCTTTGTGGTGTATGATGTGGATATGTACGTGTTTAAATTTCATCGTATTTTTTATGATAAGGTCACTATTTAAAGGTAAGCTGGTCATGTTACAATAAGGTTTTTTTTTACTTCTCTTTATCTGGTACATATCTACATACCTATGTGTCTGCTATATTTTCAGCTTTTCACAATATCACATTGGTACTCTTGGTCATAGTTTCGATTGTATTAAATTACGTACCGTCGCAGAACACAGGACTTTCCAGGCTTCTGGAAAAAAGCCAAAAGCCTTTTGACTATGGGACTATCCTTACGTGGATCACTGTATTGTGGCTTGTATCAGCAATGGATTATTTTCTTGAAATACTAAAATCGAAAATAAGTTACTTTCATCGTTTGAGGGCGGATTTACACTATGTACCCTATTACGGTGTTATTGCATCGTTATTGATATGTAGTTCGCTACAAAAGATTTTAAATCTGTTAACAGTGTGGCATACAACCATTCTGTTTGTAGACACTACTGGCAACTGTATACGAATATTATTTTTGTAAATCGCAACGTTTTCATACAATATTGTACTATAATCGCAGCGTCTTTACGCGTGCCCAATCTTGCAAGATTAATTTTTTGGTTCTTTAACGTGGCTTACCGAGGCTCTAAAAGTTCTAACAATAGTGGTGTTAAAAATTGTATGCCTGAGTTAAGCTTACAAGTACGGTTATACATAATTTAAAAAAAATACAATAAAAAGACAGTAATTATGTAGCAGTGCTTTACGGCAAAGACATGCTTTTTAATGGAGAAAACGTGCTCTGCGATATCACAACCATATTCTGTACGATCATAAAAGGGGTACGACATCCTGGTGATGAAATTGACAAGTGTAATACAAAAACCTTAAAGTGTTATTATATAACAATTATTATATGGTCACGCTAAGACGCGTACGCAGTAGGCAGTCAGCGTCGAGTGGCAAGTAAATCAATTTTTAAATATCCGTGTGACAATATTATATAGGATATATTTTTTAAACTATGGATTTAATAGGTTTTTTCATTAATCATTATTTTCCACATGTTTTCTTCTTGTTAGACTATTTAAGGGCGTCCCCGATTTGTTTGAGATTAAGACAAATAAAATATTCTGATACATAATACTCTAAAAATATCCAACATTTTTTGTATGTAAATCCCGAAAATTAATATGCCAAATAAATATGTACCCACTCAGCTTCTTAAGAACTATTTCTTAAATATTAATTTCATGAGATAAAAATGCTATATTATTACAATACAAATATTACTGTTATAATACTTGAAAAAATGTTTAGTTTGTGCAAGACACAGAAGAAAGCTTATGAAACAGTTCGGTAAACCAGCGATACAAAAACCGGTACTTTAATAGTTCATTGGGCTTAACGTAAGGTTGATTTGAAGCGACTAATTGTTGTAAATCCGATTCATGCGATCAGTCGACGTGGAAACTTGCACGCGTCGGTTGGTTACAATGCATCAGAGGAAAACTAATTGTAGAGCGATACAATAAGACTTATAACGTAATTCGGCGCCGAATTCGGTACCGACATTTACGATTTTTGGGTTCTACAGCCGCTAAATATTATTTTGCATGAAAGAACTATGATCACTTTTATTATCGTTTAATTTTAATCATGTAAAAGTCATGTCATATGCAGATGTTAACCGAACATCTGATATTCTACATATACGATATATCTTCATATAAATATACGATATACTGGCATACTCATTTAGATTTTTTTTTTACTCAGAACAAATACGCCCATCACATAAATTAACCTAAAATCGAATCTCGACTTCCGGTTCAGTAGTTAGGTACACTGAGTGCCTACTCGTATATTGACCAACAGGCCAGTCGGTATATTCCGAGACAGGGGTCTCTTTTTAGAATATGAGTCACTTTACACATCTATTATTTATAAAATTTGTTTTTAAAATATTGCAGAACCTCTCTCAAAAATGTATTCTTACTTGGCTGTATTTTTTCAATTTGTACATACTAAAACAACATATGGATGTGTTCATAATTCTTCTACGTCATTATAAACGGTGTCAGGTATGTATTCTCTATTGTGTGGGATGTTTTTTTTCTTCGGAAATACAAATAAATTTATATTTCGATCGCTACCTGGTCTCGAGTGCGGATTTTCGGGATTTTGGGTTTTAAGAAAAAATCGAAGCTCGCCGCAAACATTGTTTTTGTGTGGTTACAAGCTTAAACATTCGCTATTATTGTTCAGAGGTTCGTAAACGGAGAAATTTTAATGTTAAGGTTAAAATATTATGTAGCAAATTATTTAAATTTAATACCAATTTAATTTAATTGTTTTCATTTGCTTTGACAAATAATTTGGTTTGATAGATTTAATAGTAATTTAATGCGTATACAAAAATACATACTTTACCTAAACTTAAATAATAACATACACTGATGGTAGTGAGACTATATTTAAAACTTGTATTTATTTACTAATTAATAATTTCAATTGTAAAATTAAAATATATTCATTTAAGGTATTTTACTTATGTTAGGGCTGTGCATTGCAATGTCTCATGTTCACAAAATACCTATTTGAAATTTGCTAATAAAATAAATTTTGTTCTATTTTTACATTATGGTGAGAAGTTGTTGTAGAAAGTTAAAATGTCAACTAATTGTTGCAGAAAAAATTGTTCAGAACTTCTGGGCGCTCGCGGCAGGGAACCACAAAATAATATTTTTTTAAATGTTGCAGACCTCGCTGTAATGTGCATACTAACAGTCCCATATATCTTCACATGCATAACCATTACTCGGTTAACTTAGTGATATAGAAAATCATTAAGATTTCGTTTAAGAAAACCAGCAATGTACGTTGCATAGTTGAGGAGCGGCTGATATAAATCTTGTAAAGGGCGGGTAAGGGAGAACAGACGTCATATGGCGATCGTTACGAATTTCTCTTTGTTCTTTGGGCTCGTTGAAAAATTAAGTTGATTTTGCATCATTTGTTTTTTACAATCTCGATGTGTTTTAAGTTAATGATCTGGAGATAGCGATCTGAAGACCGTGTACACTCTGCAGGGATACTAATACGCCAATAAATTACACGTTAGGTATATTAATTAATGATAAATACTTTTAATATTAATGGATTGATAAACGTGTAATTGTTTTTCGAATTAATATTGAGTTCGATTTATAAAACTGAATATTCCATTTGTTCATGCACTAGATGCGGGAAAAAAAAGTAATGAAGATTAATATTGTTCTTGTTTAGTTCTAAAAACAGGGATGTTATCTTAAATTAAATGTTTTTAATAATTAATTTTGAATGACCTTATTGCACTCAAGTGGGGAAAGAAATTAAATATGAGCCATTTACGAATTGGATCAATAAGAAAAAGAAATACTAACTTATGTATAATATACATATGTAAGTATTATGTATATTAGGTACTAATAATAGCGTTTTTTTAAATTTCGAGTTATAAGTAGGAATACAATTGCAAACTTCAATTGATGCAATATTAATAGGACGATTAATAGGACGCAATATTATTACACGCTGAACTTAGATGTACCACGCGGGACCAAAACAGCCGTAGGTACTAGTCCGCCGTTAAGGAGTAGGACTTACATTTTTATTGTCCTCTTGACATACGCATAAGTAAGCAGACATATAAAATATAGGACCTTTTTTAATGTTAAAACATGCCAACTATAACTGGACTCACTTAGGAAAGCAATCCAGTTCGTCATTACGTAATTCGAAACATATTTTAACGTTTAAAAATCAACGTCTAATTTTATTGGCGATGCTTATAATACATACACATTTAATACGTATTTGTACGGAGGCATGGAAATAACGAACGAAATTGCCCGAAGTCGAAATGAGAAAATATTTTACGAATAATTGCAGTGGTAGGTGGAAGTTAATGGAATAATTATAATTATAAGAGGTTCTAAAGAAGCCGGCGGCCACCCGCTGTCCGCGTGGCGTTTGGGCGTTTGTTGCGTCCGAAAAAGCAATTAAAAAGTCACCACGTGACCGCCACGCCACAACACTCGGAGGGAAGCTTTCCAATAATTTCGCTTTTGATGAGATTTCCTTTGTAACGTCTTAATTGACAGTGATTCGTAAGATGCCGCGTGTTCTTGACTTACTGCTCTCGTCGGTAAAAATGTTTCATTAATATAATTCGGATGGTAAAAAATTGCTTGATATAAGTATTTGATATGCCTTAGACACAATAAAAATTAGAATACAAGCAAAAAGTAAAAATTATAAATGATGTTGACTTAACCTAACCTAACTTTTGTAGACATTATAAAACAATATTATTTCTCTTGATTAAAGGGAAGGGAAGGGAAGCATGTAGTAACTAATTAACGGAAATAGATTCTTAACATATAGAATACCCATAAACAATATTGTCTTTCTTAACGCATGAATATTTCTGTTCAAATTGGACGAGACCGGCCGCTCTGGGAATCTGTGAGCCCTTCTTAGACTAAGGGGCACCAACATGACCCCGAACTTGTATTATTTAAAAGCTATGTATAGGACCAAACCATATTATATTGCGATACGAGAGAGAACATTTTATTTAAAAAAATGCTTGTCAATGGTGACGTTGCTGCGATCATAGGGAGTTCGAATAGATCTGAAACTAATTGGCTACTTAGTAAAACTTAAAATACAGTTTATCACAAAAAAACGTACGTGAAATAAGCTGGTATATCATTTAATTATTCATATAGATACTTACGGATATTTCAATGGTAAAAAATTATTGCATATGTTTGCATCGCATTCTATCGGAATTTTAACCAGGAAAAAATATATATATAGATATACACTATTATGACGATTAAGACGATCTGAACCTTTTGGGCCAAATGCATTTTTTGACTAGAATAAGTTTCGTTTGCAGAGACAGTAATAGTAACAAGCTCCTAGACTACAACACTATCTTGCAAGTGAAATTGAGCTGTCAGCCATGTGTGTATTAACAAATGGCTCGCTATGAATATTAATAATACGTACCATATACATATATGTTTGCTCAGCTTTTATGCTCTGACTGTAACACTTATTTATTTATTCAAGAAATTACATATATTATCCTGTAAATGCTCTGTTTTTGTGAGTATATCCAAATTATGTAGTTATAGTAATTTACAGCATTTTATTTTTAAAAATATTTTTCAATTATATTATTCACTTCTTTCTTATAACTTCGTCTTAAAAAGTTATATAATTTTGTCATTTTTCTTTTAGATACAGCGTTAAATATACTTACAGTGACAATTATGTTAAATAGTAATTTGCACACAGCACTGCCAGTGCAGATGTAGAAATGTATCGTAAACATATTATCACTTTAGTATTCAGAATACAATACACCCAGAACTCGAAAACGTGTACCTTCATCAGATGTATAGGTGTGAGCCGTCTGAGAAGCTGAAGATTGAGTTCTGTCGCATTCTATTGAAGAGTCCAACAGTGGGCGATGACGGGCTGATGATGATGATGAAGCATCATTAATATCTTGCAAGGTTTTATAATCAAATTGAGTTGGTAGAAAATTTTATTCTACTATCGGTATTTCGGTTCCTTACTTCATATTTTTGTATACTTATATGTTATATATCTTACATATTTATCTTTTTCATTCATACTGTGCTCGGTAGAAAATATGACACTGATGGAAAAAAAATTACTAATATTAAAAAATATTTAATTACTTTTTAATTGTAATGGCCGGTGTTAGAATTAAATCTTTCTAAAAACTTAACTTTATTACAAAATTCGGTACCGAATTTATAACAAGGTGTATTGGGTGTTTATATAAAAGCATTATCTCTGACCGTTTGTCTTGTTCTCTACGTATGATATTTTTAATATCCACATCTATATGTTCATCTGACAACTTCATATATTATAAGTAAAGCCATGACACTATTAACCCGTGATACGACTTATAAATTCCTATTTTAAAAGTCATTAGTTATTGTTGTATTTCAAATTTCGAATTATTCTTTTATCGATGAGAGACATTAGGCATTTTAAAAATTGATGGTGTCAACTAAATTCTTCGCTACAGTATATGTTCCTCAGTCTCGGTTAAAAATTATTTTGTAATTATAGTCCATTATGAAATTCGATATCATTGATGGATTATATAATTCGCTATCATCATCATCATCGTCAGCCTCTAGATGTCCATTGCTGGACATCCTCCCTTAATCGTCACCACTCCTTCCGGTTCTGGGCCTTCCGAATCCAATAGCTTCCTGCTGTCTTCTTTAGGTCGTCTGAACATCTGGTAGAAGGGCGACGTACGCTCCTTTTACCGTGACATGGTCGCCACTCGATGACCTTTTTTCCCCATCGGGAATAAAAACGATAATAGATTATGTAATTGTAATACTTATATACATACATATTAATTCTTAAATATATACAATCATGCATACACATATGCATATAGATATGTACATACATACATAATATGTCGCTGTACGCCTGTACGAACGCGTGCACTCACATATACTTAAATACCTCTAAACTGGGCATTCACGTCTCATTAGTAGTACTCATAGTACTGGCAGGTTATAATATATTTGTTTCATAATAGTAGATACCATTTAAATTTACTGTTCAATATCATTTAGTAATATACTCCGCAATTTTTAATACCGCCGTTGTTTAAATTAATTCGTGAAGTCACCTCGAGCCATGTTGAAAAAATTCAAATGAATATATTTTCGGTCGTAAATAAACATGTTATTTAAAGTCGTAATCACGGACAATGCGACCCTGTTATTTATGTATAGATGATTAAGAAAATGGATTCGAATCGAAGCCTAGCGCAGTTCCGAATGATTAATAGCTTGATTTGTTGCCGAGTAACTTATCTTGTGAGAAAAAATAAACACGCGTTTCCTTGTTGTTGGAATTGCATTATTTATTGATGAAAAAATCTTCATTATATAGAAGATAGGACGTAAGGTTAAGTGATAGCTCGTCTTTCATATAGGAGTACATATAAATGTATTAAATACAGTTCAGTAAACGATAAATCATACATACATATAGTTATAATATATTTTTTTTTAATTGTACTACTCAATCGATGGGGTGTTTAATGACACAACGCACAATCAGGTTATATTAGGCGAAATAACTTAGTACAAAAACTACATTAGGAGGAACTGATATTAATTATTGCGCTAATTAATTAATATTTCATTTAGTTTATCCATAACATTTTAAAATTGTATGTGAAATTTATAGTGTTGGCCGAAATCATTAGCTTCTCTGAGCGTCGCTTTTAAGGTGGGTTTTCATTGTACGAGACAAAGCGCATTGCTACTACTCGATGTGGGTGTCATACATTATGACAAGACAAGAACTAACGTCAAGCATCACGTTTTAGTCATGTATGTATTACTGACTATCTACTACAATCTGGTGAGTTAGAGTCGCGTAACATTCATATTGGAAGTGGAAATCGCAGATCAGTAAATGTTGTGTAGGACTCCCTTTGACTAGGCAAGATGTCCATCTGCTAACTACTACAGGAAGATGGTGGATGCGGTAAGCTCGGAACAAAGAGGGTTATCGCTCATTATAATAATCTGATACAATATTCTACATGCCTGTTTGATTCTCCCAGTTTTCATAATTGTGCCACCGTCCGCAATGCTTATAATCGCATACCACGGAAAGGCACTTTTAAAACAAAGAAGATTGCTAAGTAAATTCATTAAGATGATAGTGAAGAAAACTTCTGTATTAATGGTTGCAAGTTGGAACGTCGCTTATACCGTCTTGTCTGATGAATAAAGAAATAAACTGCGAAGAGCTTTGAACAATTTTTAATAAGAGTAGCGAATGAGAGTTGGAAGAGAAATAATAAGCGCAAATTTTTCTCAGTAAATTAAACTTTTTATATTTAATCCAAAATGCTCTTAAATTATAATTTATGTGGTTGCATCCAATAATTAATGATTTGATTAACTTCCTTATCATGTTACATACAACATAAAGCTATAATTAACATCCAATAATTAATTGATTAACAACGGATACCAAAAAATACAGTACGATAAAACTTTCTTTTATTCATTTAATTTTCGTGTTTATTGCATTTTGAGCGATTACATTTAATTTTGTCCTTAATATTTCTTGACTCTCGTTTTAAAACTAACTCAAATATAACGAAGACCTGAAAATAATTTTGGCTTTTCTTCTTGATGATGTCAAAACGTAGAATCGATATTTTAGATATAAACTAATTTATATGGCAGCGAGTTTTATTTTGAATTTTTTTTATATTGAGTACTAAATATTACGCTTGTCAATTTAAATGATATTAATATTTAAATATTAAGTTGCGCTAAGCGTTCATAGTAAGACTAATAAGTTAAAACTGGTATAATTTAGTGCTTCTTATACAAAATACCTCTAGGCGTGTTTTCCAAAAACCTAAGGGGAATTCTTGATAGAGTCGCGTTAAGTAGGCAACGCTAACGATAGTGTGGTGTAACTTTTAGTAAATACGTTCGGTAGTCAGAGCACGGGCGTAAGTAGATTTACATGTTCCCAGCACGTGACCTTATTTCGAATTTTACTTCGCTCTCGGATTGCTTTGGGATGAGGCTCTGCCACCGTGCGGGCGATACGTACACCGCAAGATATACGGATGATCAGAAATCAATCTGTACAAACATAAATTTTAGTTTTATATATTTAAATATAGGCATAGACTGCCTCGTTGGTGTTGCAAGCGTGACTGCCGATCGGGAGGTCCTGGGTTCAAATCCCGGATCGGGTAATATTGGATTTTTCTAATTTAGAATTTCTAGTAGTGACCCAGAGTCAACATCTGCGCCCGGTGTATGGCAATAGGCTCACCACTTACTCCATGAGACATCTAAACGTAACTGGTGAAACATCGCTGTATACTACACTTCTCTGCCTACCCTTTCGGGGATTGTAGGGGTGATGTTACGTTTTTCTTTATTTATTCAATTATTTATAAAAAATAGCTGAGCTGAGAGCTGAGAATGAGCTGATATTTAATACATTTACTTTGTTTCACACGCTCGTTGCGTTAATATTTAAGATGGCTTTCAGACTTCCTAAGTGAGTGTTCAGAGTATCTACGATTATTATTTTAAAAGTACTTCATATTTATATATTGTTAAAACTTAGACGTGTGCTACACTTCTCTGCCTAACCCTTCGGGGTATACAGGCGCGATGTTACCTATTATTGACATTGTTATTATACCTATATTCTCTACACAAATGCGTATAGCTTAGTTGGGCTGATATATCGATGGATATGTCTCAAGTATCTATTAATAAGAGCTGCTCCTATGAATGGCTGACCGCTATCTTTACGACTATTAGACTTTTCGAGCTTTATACTTAATACTTCGTCCACAATGTTTTTAATTGCTATTTAATAGTCTAAGCGACTTCTTTAAAGTATTATAACTCCCGTTTGTCGGACGCCAAACAAATATAGGAAAAAGTGTGCTGTTGGTTTAGATCTCAAATATTTCTCGAATATTTCGCGTAACCGGATGTGATTTAGAATTTGTTAAATTGACCTAAAAGTCGCTAATGCACCAGTCATATGATAAAAGCTTATTTGCATTGATGTTTCTTGTCCGCACGCTTTCACTGCACTTGAATAATTTAATGCAGTGCTGGCCCATTCTGCAAGTTCTACGTTCCCTTGGCGTAAGATTAGAGAGATAAGCGTGCCGTGAGCCGATGGGTATCGATTGAAAGCGCTCAGTCGGATTCGATAAGATAATTTAATTGACTCAAATATATATTAAAAACAGCTTTAAACACTATTTATCACCAATGATTGATTTTTATTACATTCCCGTGTAGTTGTCGTACAGTGCGACGATATTTTATGCCTAAGTTGCGTGTTTCAATTTGGAATTGCGTCCAGTTTTAAATGTATGCGATATAATGCCTGTTTTAATTTTTAGTAACATGATCACCCCGGTAATTTCACGAAGTGGTAGGCAGAGCAGTGTAGTACAATCCATTTATTTTGTATATTGCCATCATGGAATTGGTGGCGAGGCTATTGTCATGTATCTAAGGGACATAAATGCATATCCCGAGTTACTACTAGATGTTTGATATTTAAAAAAACTAATAACATTCAACCCGGGGATCGAATCTAGGACCTCTAGAGCAGCAGTAGCGCTTGTAACCACACGATCAACGAGACACTCGCATTTTACGTTATAGCTTTTATAATATTGTAAAGTGTTAGTTTATTCTTGTCATCATCATTATTAACCGTTTTATGGACACGGGTCTCCTCTCAGAATAAGACGGGTTAAGGTTACTGTTCGTCAATTAGGTGAAGCGTGAGTTGGCTCTTTATTTTTATATAGTTTTTATTGTTATGTCATCACGCCAGAACGTTACGCGGTACGCATTCTGCTTTGCGTTCAGCTTATTCACCATCAATCATTTTCATAAATAATTATTGCAACAATAAAAATGACAGAATAACAATGATAATATGTACCTAGTTATTTTTAATTGGTTTCTTTTTATGCATGTTGTATATGCTCAATTCAATAACATCATTGCAAAATAATTTTATTTTGTTGTACAGGTAATAGAATAAATGTTTGAATGACACGTGGATTGTGTCTGGTTAAATCGGTGTGTTAGATCTGAGTAAGTGTTAATGGACGCTCTGTGCAATATGAAAAGGAGAATAAAATCATTTTAAAAGCGTAACCAATGCTCGAAGTACGTGTCAAGATTGCATGAAAGCGGATAAAGCTATAAAATAAAAGTTTAAGTATAGTTTTAGTGTTTTATAATCTGCGTAAATGAAATTTTTTGCTTTAGCACAATTTTTAATGGCACTGGTTACGGATTTTCGCTAGCATTCATAATTTTATTGAAAGACCACGTACATTACAGGTTTGTGTTGTATATCTATAAGTTTTATATACTTTTTGCACGCTATGTAATGGATCGTAGTAAAGTACTAACTAATACGGAATTAATAGCGAATAGACACGTCATTATATTCAAAGGACTATTCAGTTTAAACACTTATTGTGTCTCGTCAAATATACATATGTATATGCAGCAATAATATATAATCAACTTGGTTGTTGTATAATCACATATGAAGAATTAATTTATAAAGGGGATAATAAAAACATACATAATATGAAAATTAAATTTAAACTTGAATTAAAATGACTGCCTCGTTGGTTGAGTGGTTGCAAGCGCGATTGCTGATCGAGAGGCCCTAAGTTGGATTTCCGGGTCGGGTAGGTACTATTGGATTTTTCTAATTTAGAATTTCTAGTAGTGACTCGGAGTCTGGAATTGTGCCCGATGTATGGCTCACCACCTATTCCACGGGACTTAAACGTAACTGGTGAAACGTTGGAGTGTACTACACTCCTCTGCCTACCCCTTCGGGGATTACAGGCGTGATGTTACGTACCTTTGTTTTAAAAATAAAACGAGAGCTGTATCAAAAAAGATTCCCTTAAACAATAATAATAACATTTGACATACATACGTTGGGCCCATAATTCCTAAACCAACCACAAATGCCGGACGCGGCTCTAATGTGATTATATCTGAACGCTCCTAAAGTAGCCGGTAATCTGCCTGTCTTTACTTAGGAATGGTTGCGATAAACTGGTGACAGTGTCGCCCCAGCTCAAACATGTCTCAGTAAACAAAACTGGCCCAGACTGTCACTGCCAATTGTTTGTTTAGGGTAAATGTGGTGGAGTAATGTAAAATACCATTATTAAATAACTTAAAACTAAATGACTGCCTCGTGGGTCGAGTGGTTGCAAGCGCCACTACCGATCGGGAGGTCTTAGGTTCAAATCCCGGGTCCGGTATTATTGGATTTTTCTAATTTAGAATTTCTAGTAGTGTCTCGGAGCCTGGATCTGCGCTCGGTGTATAAGTAGTAGGCTCACCATCAATTCCATGGGACTTAAACATAACTGTTGAAACGTGTGGGTGTAATACACTCCTTTGCCTATTCCTTCGGGGATTACAGGCGTAATGTTACAAATATTTCTATATACTTCCACCCGATCTCAAAGGTAGAGCCTATGCTTAGATGACCAGGCGGCTGGTCAACGACGCACATTACGCGTATAAAAATGTAGACACGTTTTTTTACATCTTATTTGGAATCTTTTAGTATTATAGCCACGACAAAACCCAACTCGTATAAATATTTATTGTCTAAATCATCAAAGCTCATTGATTTCTAGTGTATCAGTCAATAGTTCCCAATAAATTGAACAATTATTACTCTCTTTAGCTATTGAGTTACTATAGGGTTTAAAGGTGTGATCCATTAACGAGTCGATCAGGTAATGATATACTTAATTCATTTGCTTGAGGTTTCATGTCTCTTTCTACTGTTTAATTAATAACTTTTGATTATTATTCCCCGAACGTCGTGCAACAAAGAATTTCAGACAAATTCCTGCGTATTGTAATTTAATCTTTTCCTTAAATCTAATTTTAATATCGTTGTTACATTTTAATTTTATTCGCCAATGGATAACTGCATAGACAGAGCTTTAGAACTTTATTAATGAAACCCGTCGATGTGTTGGACATATTATATATCAAATGACAAAAGGAAACCAATACCAATTGTGTCAATATCCGCAATATTATAATGTCAAATATTAATAGTTTCTACAAGTTCGTTTGAATACATGTTCGATGTGGAGTCATAGGAACAAAGCACACTGAAATTAACTCTTAATGTGTTTATGAGTTATGGTCGGTTTAAAGATATATCATATTGTATTGTGTTCGTTATCTTGGCGCAGTACAACTTAAGTACGCAATATTTTATTTTACTATATATAATAGTCGTTTGCAAATTAATTCTTCGACGAATGTAGTCTCCAATTTGTAAAGGTCGCGTCAAACTGTTGGGTCTAAAATTGTTAAATTTTAAAATCATTTTAATTTCCATCTTGGTACACCTTAAGTATTATAAGACATGTTATCTGATACACACACGCATGTGTTTGTTGCACATGTACATGTATACATACATATGTATATGTGTTGCATGAGCTACTGTATCAGTGTAACAAATGAGCTCGTGCAGGTACGAAGAAATGATGAATTCTGATTGTTACCTGTTATTCTTGCGTATTTTTTTGAATTATTTTATTGCCCTTTGCGAAACTTAATTTCACAATAGTTTCCGCTTAAAAGATGGGTGATTAAAATTATCTGTAATTCGTTAAAATTAAAAAACAACGGTGTTACAACGTTTGATCATAAAACCTTATTTTTTCTAATCGGTTTTTAATAAAACGTTTAAAATGTTATTATTTAGGTACATATTTTCAAATGAAACTATAATACAGCACCTGTTAATTTAAATTTTCAATGTTAATAATGAACAGGATTATGTTTTATTGTTATGCGAATAAAATAAAGCGTTAATTATCATCCACAATTATTCAACGATAAACGTGATTATTATCAACATATGGTTTATTATACGTTGTACATATTATGTAGAAGCTATCTACGTAACCTCGTAAGGGATCTAGCGTGACGGCTCAATAATTACAAATTAGAAAAACATGACGTCATCGTTCTATACTACGGTTTTATCAACTCATGACGTCTTCAGATACGGAAACGTGGCCAAAACCAATTAATTCTGACATTTAGTGAACAGGAATTCAATGGATTTATCCGTTTAAAAAAAGCCAAGCCAAATAAAAGATCCGTATACGATTGCAAACATTTGACACTGGATCGACTGTGTCGATTTTGACAGTGAATCAATTTGAAAGGCACCAGGTGATCGACGGGACTGGTAGTTTGTTAAACGTCATTGATTTCACCGTAACTCTTATTTCTGTTACCACAAGGTCGATTGTTGAGTGCGAACCCAACGCAAACGAATTTAATAAGCGCAAATCGATTTTGTCGTAACAAACGTAACAAATATCGATCCTCGAGGAGATAGCTGTAGCATGTTGTTGAATCGATATAGACACGGCGCTTTGATTACTCGATTCAATCGCACTCATATAGCCGCTCGCGTCTCGGATGCCGCAAACCGTGTTTCGTACTGAGGTAATGTCCGATACCTATCTTTGTTGATGTCGAATCGAGCGATCACTCGAGTGTAACGCATTATGTATTCGTGTTGAGCAATTGATATAACTTGTCTCTGGAGTTGCGGTGTTAGCGTTTCGATGTACCGTCTGTAGATTCACAGAACTATTTACTGCAACATTAAATCTGATTACCGAACGTTTTTCTACATGTACAAATTGATGCCTGAATATGCGTTAAATATATATTTTGACGACGATTTTCTGGCGACCGACTAATGGCGGTATAACCATTCGAGTAAGCTTAGTTAAATGCCACAGACCGGTGACGGGCAGCAGC
>DWME01003307.1:0-18622 GCA_018244795.1 Parelbella ahira ahira | reverse complement strand
GTTTAATTTAAATGATAAAGTGATATTGGTGACTGGTGCTGCCAGTGGCATAGGAGCCGCAGTTGCCAGAGCTGTTCTGGATAAAGGTGCTAAGGTAATACATACATTAATTATTACTAAAGATCCTCAAGGAGTGATAACAAAATATTATTGATAGAATTTAATCAAAAATACTCATATTTCTTATGGAAGTGGTAAATAACCTTTATGCTATGGTAGTAATGCAAGAATATCGGCAAAAAGTTTTAGCCACTCGTAACGTTTCACAAGTCTTTATCTGCACTATATCTAGTTTAATACAAGACAATACAAACTAAAACATTGCTTAAATGTAACATGCTTAGCATGATAAAAAATGTTAATTTTCAGCACGTAGCTATTTTAGACATTAAAGTTAAACTTGGAAAAGCTCTTCAAAAGGAACTCAATGCAAAATATAATATTAAAAAAGTTCAGTTCATAAAATGTGACGTCACCAAAGATCTGGACACTGCTTTCGAAGAAACGGTAAAAAAATTTGGATACATCGACGTAGTTATAAACAACGCTGGAATCCTCAACGATGCTCGTCATGTATGTGGGAAACAGATTGCAATAAATTTGGTAGGTAGACAGAAAAATAATGTCCTTTTCTGTTAAATGCACATTACACCTATACTTGTATATCAATACCAAAAGTAAACTGCGTTTTAAATTATGTAAAGCATTACGGTCTTTTACGATAAACTATGTCCGATTTTACTTTTTGTAGAATTCCAAATGAAACACTTTTATTGTAACACTTCTTTGTAATTTATGGGAGTCTGGAGTTGTGCCTGGTGTGTGGGAACAGTGAGACGTATGACATAACTGTGGTAGTGTAATTACGCTCCCCAACTAGTCTACCCCTTGATGTTATTTCAATAATAGACGTTTTTTAAATAAGAGGAATCAATATCAACTAAAGCGATGTTATGAGAAGAAATGGAACTATTATACCTGTAATTTTGGCTATATAATTTGTGATATCAAAACGGGGTGATGAAAAATTAATAAGAGATGAAGTAGCACAGAATTTAAGAGACATGCAACTAAGATTTGATAAAGAACTAGGCTTCCTAATTAAATTGAAAGTAATGAGGGTGAAAAGTCTCCCAACAACTAGAAACTTGAATGCACAGAGATTAACTTACTTGTACTTGGACTGTAAAATTAAGTAAGTATATCAGTATTGTTAAGATTGTTACATTTCAGACTGCAGTGATAACAAGTTCGTTGAAATCATACCATATGATGCACATGAAAGAAGGCGGGAAAGGTGGAACAATCATCAATATTTCATCAGCAGTTGGACTCATCCAGAGTCACACACTGCCTGTCTACAGTGCTACTAAAACCGCAGTGTTACAATTTAGCAACTGTCTCGGCGTAAGTACAACAAAAAACTTAAGCCACACGGTGACAGCAAAAAATTTCTGTTTTGGGTTACTAGTAGATTATTAGAGAAACAGGTCATATAAGTTTAATGATAATAATTTTTGGATATGGAAAATGCAATGATGTTAGCCTTTGAATGAATGAATTTCTGAGTTGAGTAAATTTTCACAAAACACCACGAAAATAAAATTCAATTGTAGGTACATATTGTCTTGTTTTGTTTGTAAATTTAAATGGCGGGGACTATTACAGAAATTTTCAGACACTCGCAGATATTTTAATTTATTATTAAAAGAGGGCAGGTTGTTTCCTAAATTAGTTCGATCTAATAAAAATAAATGTACTTTTTATTTTAATTTGTAGGAGTACCTTATTTACAGTAAAATATTTTGTCTGATGGACCGCTTTCGACTACACTGCACTGCACTGTTACACTGCAATACGTTTGTGCATTTGTTTTATAATATTTTAGATGAACGAAAATTACGATCGGACAGGAGTCCGAGTAATCACAATATGTTTTGGGGCTACTGACACCAATCTAATAAAAGGAAAAATTGGAGTAATCGATACGGCGCTAGAAAAGGATATAGCTGTAGTCATTCAAAATTTGCCGACTCAGATGTAAGTATAATTAATAGAGCTGAAAAATTAGATAACAATTACAAAAACTAATTAGTAGTGACCGACCGAAAGTTCGGTTTAGGTTTCGGCCAGTTTCGGCCAAAAAATGGCCGAACCTTTCTTTCGCGCCGGCACTTGAGTGTTCCTGAATTATCTTGCGTCGTTCGGCAAGCTTCGCGGCATAGGCATTCGGCAAAAAAGCATGAATCTGTTTTTAATTTATAATAAACTACAAAATGAATACAAAATTTACACATAAATACGTTAGTCCCGATTTTTATAAATCCGGAACCAATGACATATCCATGTTCATAATAACTTTACGTAAGTTTACATTAATGATTGTCTTTTTCAATTAATTCTATTAACTATCGGTATAAAGAGAATATGCAAATAATTGTGTAAAATGTTTTTATGATCTTGAAGCACACTCCATGCTTCGCATTGAGTCATGGAAAATTTAAAATACACTAAATTTCAGAATGCAATAGAAATTTTCAATACGAGTATGTTTCAGTAAGTTTCGGTTAATATAAATATTAATAGGAATTAATAGAAATCAGTTCCGGGGTGACATTTTCATTAAACATCACATTGGTTTTGTCCCAACTACTAGACAACACTATTTATATACGTAAATATCCTGCAAGTTTTTATGTTACAATTAAAATATGGAACAAAATTATGATAATGTTAGTAAAAGTATTTTTTACGGTGCTCCTTTCACTTATCAACACGCAACACGTGAATTCATGTATGCATTCCTGCAACAGATAAGGTAAAATACGGTCCGAGTTCTTACTTGCAATAGATGGCAAGCTATCTATCACTAGCCCCACTTAATATCACACCTACATGGGCGTGAACTCGTCTTCTTCTGTCTGTCAAGCGTATGAAAAGATCATTACGAGTTGGTTTAATTAGCTGCTTGAATATTATTTGTACCTAAACCATAACAGTCAATAGTTTCTAGCAATGAAAATAGTTAAATAGCGCAGCAGGTGTTGCCGCAACTTTATTATTATCCAAAATAATTACAGTAAGCATATCAAATGTATTTTTAAAAAAAGGATATAAGTAGTATTATTGTAAAAATAGGATATGTCTTATGAGGACGGCTAACGACAGATTTTATAGTACATGATAAAACAGTCAAACTGCCAACTAAGAGTGAACTGTTGTGTCACTAATTGTCGATTTATCGAGTTATCGTTACTAGATAGATCATTAGTAGACCAACTTGAAGAATGTAAACAAAGATAAGCAGAGTACTCGTAATACGTTATCTTAAGTGAATAAATATTTTGTTATACTAAATAATGCCTACCGAACATTTACTACCGAAAGCGGATTGTCATTATCATGTCACGCTTGGACTTATAAAACTTTTAAGAATATCGAAAATAATTTTCTTGTCTTTCCATCTCTACATTCTTACATACTGTAATATTGAAAGAAAATTACAACTATAAGCGTTTCAAAATCTGTTATTTTTACAGGGTGGATTCAGCTGCGCGAGGGCTGATAGAAGCATACGAGAAAGGTACCAGTGGAAGCACTTGGCTGGTTGCGAATGGAAAACCTGCTCTAGATATAACGAACAACGTGAAACGGGCATACGAGACACTATCCCAAGGCGTATTTGTCTAAGTGGATATCAATAGCAATACTTCGATGCCCTACCCTCTGAGACTAATGTAGAACAAATAAAAATAACCATTTATTTCATATTAGAGTTAACCGCTAAGTTAATTAATACAGTGAAGCTCGTTAGATGCATAGCCTACATGAAGACCGCTGACGCTGCCGCGCGTGATTAGTCCACGTGTGCCCTCAATTCGGTTGCTGCCAACTATAAATCAACATTTTCTAGTTTTCATAATAAGTTTGATTGTAATTAAGATGCATTCAGCTAGTACTTGTACTTAATCCACTATTATAGAGTTAGTTCACTTTAAATTGTACTTTTTTCAATTCCCTCTGCCTGTTTATGTTTTACGTACGTTTCTCTTTGCCTATCGGTACCATAACGCAATCGGGGGAATAAATTATTTCAAGCGGTGTACAAAAAATTAGGAAGAATCTCAAATGGATTTCAAACAAACTGTTATAGTTACTGAAGTCAGTGTTAGTTAAGGAAATATGACATAATAGCAAAACTAATTGAGTCCTAATTGAAAGAATTATTTTTTATTTCAAAATCAATCGCTTTGAAGTCGGTTTTTCTTTTGTTAAAATGTTTGCTTATTTGTAAAGTACATTTTCCGATAGATACGATACTAAATTAGGACTAACATTCGTGCCCATAAAATGTCATTTCCTATTTTTCACCTTTAAGGGTGGTACTTTTTGTATAAATTTTAACGGGACTAAAGAGAAAGAATCCCAAACAAAAAAATAAATTTTCTGATCGATACATAAATTACGGAGGAATTAAGAAACACATAAAAAATGATTTTTTATAGTATAATATAATGTCCTACTTGTTTTTTGTTTTGTGCCTACCACAACTCTTCATCATCACCTGGGTTGACTGGTAGAAATTGCCAATTGGCATTAAGATTGCCCTTCGTAAACAACAATAAAGAATAAGTAAATAAAAAATTATAATGCAGGCGAATTGAGAACCTCCTCCTTTTATGACGTGAGTTTCAAAATACACTCAGCGAAGGGCAACTGCTAGTCATTTTATAATTATTAATTACCCAAATCTCAAATGGTGTTCTAAAGCTACCACTCGCCTTTTGAAAGAGGTCGATTCCTTAAGAGAAATATATCGCAATATCTCAGGGATGAGATAAGGATCTGCCTATGGTAGAAAACGTACAATTGGACTATGGACATAGGCTAAGCGACTGGATTTCCTAAATTGTTTTAGAATTTAATTTTTAAAAGAAGAAAACGGCACACAAGCAGACAGCAGTGATCAAAAAAGCCGAGTCGAAAAAGATTAAAAAAATTATCAGTTTTAAGTAGTTCAATTAGTCGTAGAAGCTGTTAATAAAGCCATTACCTAGCAGGTATTAATTGGTGAGATAACTGCAAGAAATGGATTATCTGCCAAAATTATCTTATTTGGTACATTTTAATTTGGTCCAGTTATTGTTTTTTTGCACAGACTTACAAAAGGGGAAACTGAGCACCTAATGAATTGGTACCTGTAACATAATAAAGTTTTGTTATTTATATAATAGTTAATTGTCGCTGTCGTCTATGGATATTTACAATACATTGTGTTGCAGCGCGTTATATTTTTCTACCACAGCATTTACAGTCGCTGATATTTTTGTTATAGGCGGCAAGAAAACTGTTAGCAATTGTGCGTTCAAACATTTACCAGCAAAATTCACAGGCGCTATCATTTGTATGAATGACTATCCAAAAATCTTGAAATGTCATGCTGACCAAGATTTTGTGTGTTATGCAAAGCTCGTGTTCATTTCGCAAATTTTGACTTAAATATTTTCCAAGTATTTGAGTCATATGAGGTAAATTTCAAATAATTTGTGAAAGATGAAAGATTTTTAACGAACACATATTTTAACAATGTTGGAGTCTTATAAGTTTTTGTGCCAAGATTTCACTTGATTGAAACATAGAACGCATATATAATTATTGTTATTTTTAATATTCTGTTAGCAGACGTTTTTATAAATGCATACTTAGAAAACAAAATTGGACCAATAATACTGCCCTGAATTATGGCATATTTAATATCCATTTTGGTACGATGTTGAAACCGTATAACAAGCTTTATTTGCCAGCAATTATGGAATTATGAAAAAGCTGTGATGTTAGTTCCTGATACTCGATGTATTATATTTTTTATTAATAATACGGTATGAAGATATAGTATCATAAGCTTTGCCAAAACTAAAATTTTCTACAATTATCGACATAATAAGTCCATTTTTGATTTTGACAGACATTGATTAGTGGAAAGTACTTTTTGAGATATAATTTCAATTGGATATTAATACATTTTGCTGAGTAGTGGTTTGGAGGTTGGATTATTGCCCGGAGCATGGCAATAGACTCAGCTTCTATTCTGTGGTGAGACGTATAACATACCAAATTAATCGTGGGACTTTTTCATACTCCATTGCCTGCTTCTTCGGGGAATACATTAATTATGTTTTTTTTTTCAATACTGTCACAGTAGACCGTAGAAATTATATAATTTCATTGTCATTGTGTAGACAGTCATTTCTTATAATATGCCATCTAAACACAGTATCCATAATTGGCACTGGTCGTACCGGTGAATACTCCTATTAATTGCTCCAAAGGCCGTATCCATCTTGTTCACTGATTAGGATCGCTGAGTGTAAATGTAAGATACAGGTGAAGGTTAGAGGAATGTTTAAAGTGTCCTTGAAATTTTTTGCGCTCTTCGAATTTGATCTATCCTGTTTCGTTGTGTATACTGCGAAATAGCATCCATTAACGGATACACTGATATTTTTTTCGCTCCGATTTTACATAGAAATATCAACCGTATATTCACTGCAATTGGGACGTAGGCGGCTTCAGTTATTATTTAATTCATTACCCATTACCCACGCGGCTTCGTTTGATTTTGTCGATAGCAGAGTGATTGTTGTTGCGACTGTTTAAAAGGCGGATTAATAAAAATCAATTTCATTTGAAAAAAAAAACACTGCTTCTGTACTGTTGTGACAGGCTGTTGAATCATTTCCCTTTCAGTTGTATCTATATCGTAAATATAAAAAATGTGCGATTTACTCGTTAAAAGTACCAGTCAAACGATGCAATTTGCATACTCACAATGACTGTGCAGAAATTTTGCAATCTCATGCTGATAAAGAGTTCCAAGTAATACTTATATGTAGTAGTTGTAGGGTTGTATTTACTTCGGCTTTATCATGAGACAATACTATAACTTCAGATAGCGTCCGATAACTAAATCTTGATCATTAGATACAGCGTTTATGTATCAACTATGTAGGTACTACCAAATAAAGTAACTAGAAAAGTGAGTGGTATATTACAGTTTTAATAAAATCACATTGGTTAGAACAACCAGTAGTTATTCAGTAGATACTTCACCATGGGGTAGCTGTATTACTAAAAGAATTGTTTTTAAATGGCAGAAAAAGTTGTCAAAATTACATTTAGTCTCTGTCAAGCCTCTGTCTAAAAAATTACCGGTATTCTCTGCATTACTTTTATTCTCTCAAAGTTTGTCAATATTTCGTTTATTCTCTGTTATAATGATATCGTATTTGTTCCTAAGAAGTCTTCTGCACTAGCGGTTGATTTAATATAATGATTACTATTTTGATTTATTCTATTATTAATTCGGTCTTCAAGTGACTTATCAACATCATGTGGGCACAAGTGCGCCGCATCCGCCATATAGCTAGTGCATCAGATCAGACTGCTTAGCTACATGATATCATGCCACAACGACTTTAGTATGGTTACACAAATATATTTATATTGTGGTTACTAAATTTATTCACTCAAATGTGGACTAAACTCATTAACTGTCTATAACTCAAATACGAAGATTCACTAGATTTTTCGTAGGTACATTCTAAATATAAGTTCGTATTGTTGTGTTCGCTAATTATGACATTTTCTAATAATTCCTGGTGGAACGGTCTTAAACTGGTCATTTAAAGTTGCTACTCCTCTGTCTTTCCTCCTTTTTTCGATAAGCAAAGCATTGTGATTTGAACGGTTTAGCAATACATGCGTGGAAGTACTTTAAAAAGCGTTCCAGTTGTATAAAAACGTTGTATTTTTAGTTGAACTGTGACCTCTATAAGATGTGACATATTTATGTAAATTGATCTATTATTGTGTACACTCAAGTACCTACTCATTTTCAACATAACAAAAGATCAGAGCTTGTACACCTAAGGCGTAGGTATTACAATATATGTAATCTATTATAAGTAGTATTTGAAATATTGCGACAGACGAATAATTAACAATGACTATTAGCTTTTTTTATTTCCAAAAGTATTTTCATGCTTCGGAGCTAGATTGCAATATCAATAATATAGTTTATAATTAAACCTTATCAGCAATTAAAAAAGCAATAATGTGCACCTCAACGTTAATTGCTGAGTAGATAAGATTCAAAGTAAATACATTTTACAATATTAACTCTGTAGGTATATGGAGGATAATATAGTACCCATTCATGAAGAATGTCTCGTATGGAGCATAGTTCAATAGTAATTACTCTGTTCAAGACTATTTTCATACGTACTCATAAAGATGAATATCTAACATACAATAGAGCAATAGAAACAGATCTGTTCCGTTATACCTCTCTCACTCAGCCTTCATTTGCATGTTCATCATTAGGGTTGTCACTGTAGTTTAAAAGGTTTAGTATGTTATTTAATTTATTCACGTGTAAACTTCTTATATACATATAGAGTATGTTCATATTGCTTGTATATGGTGAGGCGAGAGTCGTATTGCAAGCAATCTCCCAAGTTACATAATACGTTGCACGGTCAGTTTTTATATGGATATCACTGCTGTAATCATTATATGCGTTGGCGTCGTCGAACTCATTTGGCAAGATGGAAAAGAACATAAAATTCTCTGATAATATGCTGCCTCGTTGGTTGAGTGGTTGCAAGTGCGACTGATGATTGAGTGGTCCTGGGTTCGATTCTAAGCTAAATTTCTATTGGTGGCTCGGAGTCTGGATCTGTGCCTGCCTCTTGGGGGATTGCAAGCGTGATGTTACGTTACGTTTTCTAGAACTGGCCTGGTCTCTAGAGTCTAGTAGTAACGCTTAAGTTAGACTCAGTCGTTCTGTTATGCTCTAGGAATTTTCTTTGATCTTGAAATATTAAATATAATGAATCAAAAAATTGTCATATCGTAAATATTCAACATAAAAGGTATTTTGTAAGTATCATTTTATTAATTACTTAATTACACTTCAATATTACAATACTTATAAACAATAAAAGTTCAATTATTTTAATTATAAAATAAAGTTTTCTCTTTAATACCTAAGATTAAAGAACACTGTGTTAATTTTTTAATTTATGCAACTTACGTCACGTTATGTACCACATCCATCACAGGTTTGAACATTTCGTGAAAAAATGACAAAAAATAATAACACCATGACAACCCTACGGTTATGAATGACATGTATGTATTAATGACAGGACAAAAACTGCCTCGTTGGTCGACTGGTTGCAAGCACGACTGCCAATTGGGAGGTGCCGAGTTTACATCCCGGGTCGGGTACTATTAGATTTTTGTTAGTGACTCGGAGTATGAAATTGTGTCCGGTGTTTGGGAATAGGCTCACCACCTATTTCATGGGACGTAAACGTAACTGGTGAAACGTGAGAGTGTGTTACACTCCTCTTCCTACCCCTTCAGGGATTACAGGCGTGGTATTACATTTTTTGGTGGTATTACATTTTTTTTGATGTTACAAGAAAAAAATATTATTAACACCATGACAGCCCTACGGAATGAATGAGATCTACTTAGGAGGGTGTAATGTTCTCAACTCAACGAGTCATAGGTCTAATCGCATCGTGTGCGGATGTGTCAAACTGCCGGTGAACGGGAGCAGAGGTTCATTATTTTCGATGTTTATGTCTTTGTGAAAAGTACACTTGCGTTTGTTTAACTCCTTAAGTTACACGTTAAATATTGATACTTATTGTTCGGTAACACATTTGCGTCGGGGTTTCCGAACTCGGCAGTAGTGACAGAGTTTTGTGAACATGTTTAATTTAAATGATAAAGTGATATTGGTGACTGGTGCTGCCAGTGGCATAGGAGCTGAAGTTGCCAGAGCTGTTCTGGATAAAGGTGCTAAGGTAATATATCAAAATGTTTGTATAAAGTCATAACAAGAAATAAAAAATGTTATTAAGAGAATTTAATCAAAATTATTAATTGCAGTAATTTTATTTTTATTTTTATTATTAATTTATAAATTAATGTTAAGCCAGTCGTAGATATGGTAATAGCGGTGAAACAATAGTGCAAAATAATAAATAAGTGCAATATTTTGCATGGCTTTATATGACAATGTAGGTACTTGGCTAATATTATTATGCTAAATGTTGCTTAAAATATGAAGAATTTATTATATTTTCAGCATGTAGCTATATTAGACATTAATGTCGAACTTGGAGAGTCCTTGCAAGAGGAACTCAATGCAAAATATGGGGTTAAAAGAGTCAAATTCATAAAATGTGACGTCACCAAAGACCTGGATGTGGCTTTCGAAGAAACTGTCAAAAATTTTGGATACATCGACGTGGTTATAAACAACGCTGGAATCATGAACGATGCTCCACATATTTACGAGAAACAGATTGCAATAAATGTGGTAGGTATTCAAATTTATGTTTTTCTGTACTGTTACGTTTTTACTTAAAAAGCGTAACCCAATAATATACACATTATTATGGATGACGTAAAGTATCATGGCCTTTAGAGTCATATGCGTTCGTTTTTTCGTTAAGTTGAATTGTATAGTGTTTTTTATTCGTAAGTCGTTTTTCATTTAATTCTTTAACTGGTTGTTAATTTGACTTCGCCCATAATAAGCCGGATCCAAAATTTATTACTTAAATGTTGTCAGTACATGAGACAATGTAGAACTTCTTAGTTCCATGTTTATATTATTTCACATCTAAGAATGAAAGAATGTTAATAGTGCTAGATTGCTGATCGACGTTGTTCATGAATTAATTTTGACTATTGACTTAAGGACTTAATTAAGTTTAAGTATTATAACAATTCCGAAGGAGAAGGCATCACTTTAATTAAAACAGCATGTTATATTGAACATATTAATGAGTTAGTATTATTTTAATTAATACAGCAATAAAGAACCTGTCTTTGTGATTAACGTAACATCACGCCTGTGATCCCAAAAGGAGTAGGCGAACGACTTAAACGCATTGGGTGACATTGAACTGAAGTGCACTGAATGCAATCTACATTGTTGTTTAATTCCAGACTGCACTTATAACGAGTTCGTTAAAGGCGTACAATATGATGCACATGAAACAAGGTGGGAAAGGAGGAACCATCATCAATATTTCATCAATAGTAGGGCTTATGCAGAGTCATGCACTGCCGGTTTACAGCGCAACTAAAAGCGCCGTTCTACAATTTAGCAACTGTCTTGGAGTAAGTATGCGATCATAACGCTTAAAACATACATGTAGACTGTACAATCTGTTTGATTTTATCATTTACAGAATTATTTTTCATTCATTTATTAAATGTCTTATAATAATATCAAGATGAAAAACTAGTAGTGAGTAGGGCTTGAATTTTGTGCTAGCTCCAAATTCTTGTGAATATGAAAAATTTGTTGACATGTACATTTGGTTTTGTTTTCTTCCTGTGATTGTAATAATATCAAAGTGGGGATAAATATAGGTTTTGAGAATTCGTTAATATATACATTTTTAATTATTCCTTATCTGCGAGATTTTGACTTATACCTTTCGGTTAGATTGCCACCGTGAAACTAAGCGATAATTTAGATACATATTTTTAGATGCAACAAAACTACGACCGATCTGGAGTCAGGGTTGTTACAGTATGTTTTGGGTGTACTGACACTAATTTAATACAAGGACAAATTGGAGTAATCGAACCGGACCTGCAGGACGACATCACTTTAGGAATTCAAAGTTTTCCCGCCCAGAAGTAAGTGATAATTAATAATAACGAGATGTTTGGATACGAAGTAAGAAGTATTAGATACAGAAATTTCGTGAACATGTTTTTGTTTTATAACAGTAAATGCAAATCTATTTTTACTGTGATATAACAGTAACGTAATAACATTGATAATAAATATTATTGTGTAGTCAACTTAATAAACGTAATAATTATGATAATACGTTAATATTATTTATCCTACGGTAATCGAAAATTAATTTGATAATCGTTACAATTATGATGATGATCATTAACTTTGTCATGTTACCTGTAATTATCTATGAACTATCGAACCAGATTCAGCGATGAAATACTAAAAGCAACCAATAGTAAGTATGGTGCAAAAATCAACTAAAAGTTGATGATTCGGCTGGTCATGGACCTTGACCGTTAAATTTACCGTACTTCAACGTTAGTACACGTCTGACTATGTTTTGTCGAGCGCGTGAAATAGGCTTTTGACAGCAGTTTTATTTATCTATTCAAACATAACATATCTAGTATATGTATGTATGTATATGTAGTATATATCTTGAACATAATAGATGGTGTAAACGGTGCAGTCATCCGTCCATCTATAAATAGCAATAGTGGGTACAATAGTACAGTGTGGTTGGTTTGTTCCACTGTCGACATTAACAAAATGTTTGCACGTTAGAAAATAAGCGCATGTACCTATAACCGCATACCGATACAATACAATGTATACGATATACGATAAAATACATGAATACCTACCTACTTTACGTGTATATTGTAATTACGGCACAAGATATTATGTGTAGTTGCTTGTCATACGATGAAAAGACAATAGAAAATTCACTGTGAATTTAAGTGCCAGTAATAAATGTCTTATCTAATCAACGATTTTATTGTAGTTTGTTGGAGAACATGACATAATGAGCTGCTCGAACGTGTGTTACATATAATTGTATATTTATACAATTTAATTATACTTAAATGAATAACTTACTAAACATATTTAAATTTTTCCCTCCGCGGTAATTATAGTCCGTTTACATTATTTTTTTATTTGGAACTTTAAATCTTGATGCACTTATATGAAAATATTGGCAAATGGATTCCAGATTACTCTTTAAGTAATAAATAAATAGACTGATTTCATTTTTCTAAACATCGAAACGAATATTATAATCGTAGAAGTACATTTATCTAATAAATAACAGAAACTACATAGGTAGGTAGGTACTTATTTTATACTTAAGATATTCCAACGTTAAATGTTTAGGTAACATGATTTATCTGTTCATGTCGGTTAAGGAAAATCTGTGATAATATTTTGTAAGCAAAAAACGAATTGCAGTAAATACTGTGGCATTGGCACTTTGACATATCATTTGAGTTTTTGCAACAACATAAAAAGCGATTCTTAAGGTTTTAAGCGCTTCGCATACAATTATTTACGAAAATAAAGATTATGATTTACTTTTATTCATAGTATCAAAAGGTTTTAGTATTTTTTATTTAGTCTGTTTTGTCTTTTTAATATCTGAAGTACTGAAGGAAAACTTATTGACTGTTATTTTTGTAATTTGTTTATGTTGCAGGGCAGACTCCGCGGCTCGAGGGTTGATAGAAGCGTACGAGAAAGGTACTAGTAGCAGCACCTGGCTGGTCACAAGTGGAAGGTCAGCGGAAGACATCACCGATAATGTTAAACGGGCATACGAGGTCCTGGCCCAAGGCGTGCTTTCCTAAGTACCACATACTAACATGGAAGAAATAAAAAGTCCATATTTATTTATATTACAGTCAGTTGCTAAGTCAATTAAAAATACGTTACTTAACTGTCCATTTTTTTCATGTTTATATGGGTATTAGGCAGATGAGCCAAATGCTGGTCACCGTAGCCTTTGGACATTTGCGCCCTCCGAGGGGTGGCCAACGCGTTGCCTGATTCGATGGGGCTTAGGAGTTACTTCCTTTACCATCTTATAATGTGTCTAAGAGTTATCTCCCTGTTATCTTGCAAATATAAAGTCACATCGTATTGTTTTGGTGTAGAGTATCGCAGAAGACATGTACAAAGTATATTTGTATAAAAAAATTGTACTTTTGCATTTTATTTATATTTTAGTAAAGTTCCAAACAAACAGTTTGCGATTTTCATTTTGAATATTTTTATATTTAATTATTTTGAGAGTTTAAAATATGACGAAACCGTTCAAGTTATTAACGTTTTTATAATAACAAATAAAATAATTATAAATCGTTGCGAGTACTGATAGCTTAGGGTTTCGGTTTTAGTTTCTCACTATGTGGCTCTGGGGTTCAATCCTAGCACTCATTTCTCTTTAACATCATACATACTTTCATGTGCGTTTGACCAAAATTCGACTGCGATGGAAACATCGTGATCAAATCTACAAACTTTCCGTGATGTCCAAGATGTGTAAAAAATCCCCAGCCCCTTTGTCTGGAAGGCTGAATGTGGCCTTAAATTACTAATACATATAAGTATCTATAAGAGACACGTTTTTAGTAGTAAAAATACGAAAGGAATTATGGTGATGATTAATTTATTATAATACGAATTGTTCAGACTTGGGCGTGGAATCTATTCTGTGACCGAGATTTTAGTTCTGTGACTGAGATTAAAAACACCTATAAACTATAATGCAACTCGTAGGTATTCTGTTACATAAAAAATGCACGTGAAATAAAATATTATGAAAGACCTACGTTTAATATCGGTCCCTAACGTATATACCTATATATAAAACTAGCTTTTCAATTCATCAAAAGTTACCAACACAAGTAACTTATAACATTAAAAAAAATAAAAACGCCTTCAAGAAGCTAGATTTTGAGATTTTTTGACAAATCATTTTTTTTATCTTTCGTAAAAAAAATTTTTTTTTTTTAAAAAATATCCTATGTTACTTCTAATACTTCCAAGAATATGTGTATAAAGTTTCATGATGATCGATTAAGTAGTTTTCACGGGAAAGTGTAGCAAGCAAATTTATATTCACATTAATAATATTGACTAGGGATGTTACATCTTTATTGGTATGACTTTAAAATTATCAGTTTTTTATATCCAATAACTATCCACACGCACACACACACACACACACACAAACACACATATACACATATTAAGATATTTTGATCGACTTTTGTGGTTCAAGCTATCATTTTCTTGCTCAATAACGCCCTTTTCCATGGTGGAACAAAGACATAAATGGTAAAACGTGGGAGTAAGTCACACCCGTTTGTCAATCCGTTTGGGGGTTACAGGCGTGAGGTTACATTTACTATATACTTAATTAATTTTTTGGATGACTCTTTCTTTAAAGGCCTTTTTGTTTATTTAATAATTTGTAATTAACAAGAAGCACGTTTGTATGGATAAATATACCTCAGTGCTCTGTGTCTATCCCTATAAGGGACCTGGTAATATGATAATCATACAATACATTTTACCTACATGACGTTGGGTTATAAAACAAAAAACAGTGTTACAAGTTACAAATGTTACTCAACAGTTCATAAAATACATTTGATATATTCATACGTAACTCTTGCTTAACGCACGTTTCTCTCGAATTATGTGTCAGAGACATGATAATAACAAAGGAATTATCAGTGCGCAGTAATTATAAAAATTGTTAATTATCATTTCTGTTGAAAGTGTTAAATTAACATAGTGACTTTTGATAAGATAATTAAATCTGCGAGTATTACATTGTCGTACATTACTGTGACAAGTATAATTTGTTTAAGAGTACCAAATCATGTGAATGATTAAGTTATTGTAAACAAATGTCATGATGAAAAATGTGATGTAAAATCTGTATGTTAGAGCGATGGGTGTTAAGAATCAATATCGGGCAATAAAACGTAATAGACATGCAGTAAATAATTTATTTTAAAAACTTCTTATATTATCATAATTCTTTATAATCATTGTTTGAACGTGAAATAATGTATCTCTGCTAACGCAGCTATTATCCATCATTATTGTCTTCCAGGATAACACCTGTTCGGTTAATTAGTTCGCTTCCTCTACACTTTGTAACTGATTTCAAATGGCGTAAACGTAACGAAAGAAATCCGGAAATCTCATACATTATGGAAGACCATATAAACATATCTATATCATCGTCACTAATTACCTTACGCTAGTTCAATCGTAACCGAAGGGAACATATCCATTAATTAATATAATTACAACTTTCTCAATCTATATTTCAACTAAGATAAATTTATTACTTACATTTGAATCACTTTTAAAATCCACTATCATGTAGGACTTTCAAGAAATTTTCTCTAGATATTTTTCATTACTCAACATCTATATCAGATTTATTTAGCATAACGAGAACAGCACCTTCCCCGACACCCGAATTTAATTTAATATAACATACTTCAACAATATCATTATAATGTGTTCTCATCAAGACCAGTATATCTACAATTTCACTAATAGTTAACTCGATATTTTAATAAACATCAATAATTTCCTTGGGAAATAAATTATCACTTCAATATTTCTCTAGGATATGAATAGTTTAAATTTTATTTACATCGTTTTACTGAATTAGGATACTTCGTTACTACTGTTACTTCACGCGTTCATCAATTATTATCTCCTAACTATATTTAATTAATAATATATTTCCATTGAATCGAAACTGACATATTTCGAGTCACAAACAACGATTATCCGCGCCAAAAGACGCGGCATCATTTCATCGTAAAATTAATTGAATAAAAAATGGGTTTTTTGATTAAAGTACATTTTTTTTTCGCTAATATCGATACCTTCGAACGAGGATCTTCATAAAAATGGCAGTTTTGTATCACGTATACCAATTTAGAGTAACATCAAGAACACAATGATAAATATAATTTATCTTCCGCTATCTTAAACAATATTAACAGTGTTTATTGCCACAACGATACTAGCAATGACATCGCCGTAATATCTTACGGTAACGAATATTTACTCGGACATAGTGTTACAATTTATTTATATATTTATGTACATATTATTAAAATCACAATCACATAACCATGTAACACAAAATCTGTGCTTCGAGTCGATCGATCGTTGATTTAATTTAGAATCTTGTGCGTATTAATTTTTTATTAACAACATTAAAAATACGATTGCATTCAATTAACACCATTAAACAAAATGTACATACAACAACAACCTTAATATTAACAATAATATATGACCGGCAAGAATATTTTTGCCGGTACAAAAAAAAAAAACAAAATTAATTACGATAAAAATACCGCGATCGACCGACTGCACTTGGTCCAAAATGTATATTATTCGTTCTTATGTCTTAATTGAATTAAATCACATAATATTTACATGTTCATTAATCGGTTTTGTTAAAGTAAATGCAACATTTATTTATTGATAAAATAATTTTTTCATCAGATCCCATAACCAACCTCAAAACGGGTCGTCGCATGATTCTCTATTGACCTTAAATATAACTACTGAAATTACATAGTATTCAAATAGATGAAACTTGACCGCGGCGAGTTGGGTCGCGTGTGCGAATTTGTAAGATTTATCCACACAGCGTCTATATTTCTCTGTCATAAAAAATGACCAGACAACTAAAGTCCAAGGACTCGTCAACATACGTATGCGAGACTCCATGCGGGAGATCAGTCAAACAGTTGTGACTCTGTCGACCTCCACGTATCGCACGGAGTCTTCGCTTGGTCAGCAAATCACTTCCTTTTCATCAAATATTGCCGTATCCGAGGACAAGCTCTTCAGTCTTTGTTGAAGAGCAGAGCGACGCCTGCGGCATGACCTCGCTATTGCCACCTGTGACAAAAAGTCTTATTACGAACATGTTGGTACTTACAGACTACATTTACTTTTTTGTCTTGTTTTTACATGAATTTACAATAGCAATTACATCGGACTCTTATAACCCGAACAAATTCCTCATCACCTTCTGATGTAAAATAATAACTTTGTACTTCCTCAACGTTCCAGCGTTTAAAAGTCCATATTTTTATTGAAAACACATGTGGATATTTCATGGATGGTAAGACTTGGTGTACAGTCAATAATGACCTATGCTAAACGTATTTACGTTAAGACGAAGATGTTTCGACACTTGGACCGACAATACTGGTTTTGTAACACGACAACGCGTGGTACTTGGACATGAATATTTTGTGAGTTTGAAAGGAAAATGTATCGTAATATCGCATCAATAGCTCGAATAATACATTTATTGCCAAACAATTACAGGAAATTTATGAATATGAGTGAAACTAAGTCGACGAAGGTAATACATATCATGTATTTAAGGCATATAAGCCTTAAATACATGATATGTATTACTATTATGATAGTATGATCCTAAGTTATTTAGTTACATCTCGGTGATGTCATAAGCATACGTGACGGACAGCCGTCGCCTTATCGTAAAAGGTATAATGTCGAAAATGAGTAAAGACGATGGTGGTAGAGGATGTCTAAACGCAGCGAGTACCGCGGCGAAGGCGGCGAGGATGGAGAGCGCGAGCAGCGCCGCGGCGTAGTGCGGCGGCACGCGCAGCAGCGCCGAGCACTGCGACAGGCGCTCGTCGTCGCCGCGCGGGCACTGCGCCACGCCGTCGCACCACAGCGCCGCCGCGATGCACGCGTCCAGCGACTCGCAGCGGTACTGGCACTCGCCCGACAGCGCGAACACGCCGCCGCGCTCGCTCGCCTGCCTGCACGCGACCACACATTCTCGCTATACCACATGTACCGACTCGAATTAGCTCTGTTTATAAATGGTACGAAGCAGTGGTAGCCTAGTGGTTAAGAATTCAGCCTCTCATTCCGGGGGTCCTGGGTTCGAATCCATGGCGCGCACCT
>DWME01003306.1:0-18627 GCA_018244795.1 Parelbella ahira ahira | reverse complement strand
AATAAGTGTATGACTTGTGAAGAATAACGTCACATTAGTTTTTTTTCGATTTTGCATAATCTGTGTGAGCGGTGCCCGATACACGAGTTTGATGAAATTAAATTTGCAAAAGAAATCGACTGCCACAGTTTACTATTCTGCATGAAGGTAGGATAAACATGGGAAAAAAATTGTCTGTTATAACCTGACTAAATGAAGATATGATGTTTAATATTAAGTGTCGATAGCTGAAACGTGTCAAGAACAAGCGCTATAGCCCAGACGAGACTGGCAAGAACACCAATACAACATGCAGAAAGCATTACATCAGTCCCCCGAAGAACACGCTCGTCTATGAGATGTTTATGCACATTGTTTCTGAATTTGTGCTGTTTCTGAAAATAGTACTTTAACACAGCATTACAGTGCAATATTTCGCGGTAGATACCGATAGTCAATAATCAAACGTATTTAGAGAAATATTTCTACAAAATGTTTTATTGCAATCTGTTACGATTACCAAGGTGAAGTAAATATACATCCGATGCTAAATAAACTGAAGAGATTATCAGAGAGAAAGTGTTTTGTTTCGTCAAGGAATATTAAGGTAGTTAAATAAAGAAAATTTAAGAAAATAATAAATATGAGGTGTACAGAGAGTATCAAGCTGTTAGGAAATCGCAAATTATTTATATGGAGAGAATTCTGCAGTTAATACAGAGGAAGTCATCATATATGGATACCGACATTACTTAATCATATTATTATTTATATTACATATTATTATCTCACCTTGATATTTGTTAATAAATATATTATATATAATATCCATAGTCACAAACAAAATTTAATAATTGCAATTATTATTATGTAGTTGTTATTAAATTTTGCTTTCGTTTGAAGAACGTGAATTTTGTATTAAATTCCCGGTATTGCCGCCCATACGATAAAGAATAATATCGGATGAAAAACTACATATTCCAGAAAAACTCAATTTGATACCTGTAACCTACAGCCACGTAGAAGGTTCAATAGAAAAATTCTAATTCTGGAAATTGGCTTTTTTGTGCTTTCAAAGAACTATGACATACACTGGAGGTACAATTTTTTTAATATTTTTATGAAGCGTTAATAATAGCTTTGACGGATAGGCAACTGGAAATCCTTTCTGGTATTACCTTACCTCCTTACCTTCAATAACGTCACGCTATAGATCATCATCATTATGGTTATATTCATATTTGTAACAATTAGATATTAAGTACATATTACAAAGTTTGACGCAATATGAACCAGATTTTTTTTGTAGGTTCAAGGTCAGATCCGTTGTTTTTAATTTTTTGCCTAAGCTATGTTTTTCGGGCGTTGGTTATTTCTGCTAAAGCTGCATATTAATACTTATTTAATTTTACTTATCAAGTAATTTTTTCTCACTCAAAAATGGAACAAATACTTTCGCTTACCACACGTCATATCTGTTCTTAGTGGATGTCAAACCTATAACCCCAGCTCACCGGACCGTTTTCCAATCACTGGACGTGCGAATAATTCAACACATGTTTGCCTATTTATTCATATATTCCTCAAAATAGGATATACCTACGTATATACACGCGGATACCACGAATGTTATGATTAAGAATAACAGTGTGTACGAGGGATTATTTACGAGTGATTATAATAACAAACACGAACGAAACATCTCAATTAAATCGAAAGGTTTACAGAATAAATTACAGCTTATTATGTTAACAATTTTTTTTTTGCCAGTCCTTGTTACAATTGTATCAGTGAATGTTTATTATCCGAATTTATAAAACTAAACAGTGGAATTTCTTACGCAATTATACATATGCACAGTACATAACATGGGTTTTGGTTCGTAGATAATATTATGAAAAATACGGTTAAAAATGCGATTTTCGTATGCACTAAAGTGTTTAGGTAATTTAAGTCAGTTCTGAATACCCTTGAAATCGTACCTAAATAAAATGAAGAATGCTGTTTAACAGCAGAATCGTTTACAGTAATGGTAATTTTGTATCCAAAACCACTAATACGTTTTCTGACGAAGTATATTTAATAAAATAATATTTCAGACCCAGACATGCGGAAAAATTTTTTTTTTTTTTAAACTGAAATAATGATAATGTTTTTGTTCTACATTAATTGTAGTTATTATATAAGGATATATTTGTGGCGCGCAATTTACAATATACACTATTATGTTTATTCAAGTACCTACGTGTTTATTACCGCACTGTTCGAATTTGATCTAATATATTCCATGAAAAATCCCTATCTTCTCATCTCATCTCATCTCATCTCTATTTAAGAAAAGCACGCACACATTAGTACCAGTGTCGGTAACTTAACAAGCGTTCGTCACTTGACCCCCATTTGGCATCTGCATACGAGCATTTTACACTGAACAAGAAAATGTTCAGCTCAATATACCAACAGATCGCTTAGCGTGCACGAGCTGTGACAGTTCAAGTAGTTTACGCTTTAAGTATATAATATACGAGTGTACAGACGAAAATAAACACAATGACGATAAATTCATAAATAGACCAAACACACAAATATCTAAACAAACAAGACACAGATGATAAATAACGTGAGGGTCGGACAGTTTGCTCACATAAACATCAGTCTAGAATCAAGGAGTCCCCAATCATTTTCCCCGGCTTGCTGTGCCTACACACAAATTATTAATATTTCCAACGAGATATACCTACATATGTATATTAAATGTTCTACAAATATTTAATTATTTTGGATTCGGAAACGTTTTATAAAAGTAATAGTACTTAATTTCATAGCGCCATTAAATACTTATACGTTGTTATCAAACAATTATGTACATGTCATATATAAAACGTAACATCTCGCCCGTAATCCCCGAAGGGGTAGGTAGAGGAGTGTAGAACACTCCCACGTTTCACCACTCATACATAAACATAATATGTATCTAGGTACATATAGGTATATGTATATATGCGTGTTCATGTGTATGTATGTGGGGGTGTGTGCGTGTGTGCTTGCGTGTGTTCATGTGTGTGTGCCTGTCCATTTCCTGTGCGTGTACATACGTGTGCGTGTATCTATGCGTGTGCATGTGCGTCTTTGTGTATGTGTGTGTGCGTGTAAGTGGATATAAATAATTGAGGATCCGGGTGTCTCTAAAAAATATTTAGTCTGTCAAAAGTGTTCAATATAATGTAATCACACGTTCAAACATCTGTTCCGAATTAGTTACGTCAACACTCACCCTCGCAACCCTACGTAGCATATAACATGTGGCTGTACTACAAATTAGTATTTAACCGAGTTTGTATTCCACACCGGAGTAGAGCAACGTAGGTTTCTAATTGAAAACGAAGCGTGACCGCCCCAGTCGGCAACCCCAAAAAACAAGTATTGATCAAACGAATATCGATCCTACACTTACATGCTTGTTACTTCCAATTACTTAGCCACGTACATGTATATAGTGGTATCTAATGGGATTAAGCACCGTGAAGGTTGTCGTGTAATGCTAATAAAACCGTTTATTGTATCACGTATGTACGTCAGTAAGATTAGTTTCGGACTGATGAATCTGATACTGCAATGTGAAATGTACTCGTACTTAAAAAAAATAAATCGGAAAAATAAAAGTTGCTTTCAATAATTCCTCTGTGTTAAAATAGTGCTGGATTTGAGATAATAATTGTGCTTAAATCTGTAAAACCTTCTAATAAATCCCGTTTTTTTCCTTTTTAAAAGTAACTATAGTCAAATAAACATTAAATAAAATGGAATATTTTGTATATAGGTAATATGGTGGTATTTACTAAATAAATCAACATATTAATAGGTGTCTGGAAAAATAGCTGTTCTATCAATATCTTATTTCGAAAAGAGTGGAAAAAGTTGCGAAGTTTTTGTTTGAAGAATCACATCAAAGTTGAAACTTCGAATAGCGCAATGGAAGCCGAGCGCGGCCTGGCATTATAAATACGTAAACAGGATATTCTGGGTCAGCGTTCAGTTATCAATATAGAACAAATATACATTTAGAGTAATATTGCCACAAAGACACGGGAATCGTCTTTACAGTCCACCAGTTCGAAGCGGTAATTAGTATTTTTCCAGAACGGCGTTGGTGGAAAGCTACTGTTTCACTCTAATGCTCTTCTTTTTCGAAGTTAAATTCCATTCTCAGTCTTACTATTTCTCGCGATCTATTCGCTTTATACTTTTAAGTGGTAAATATGAATCTTGGTTATTTTGTCACCACTTCCTACGTAGCTCTCATTGAAATTAATATCTTGCTTATATAGCGCTCTATATTAAATTAAAGCGCAGACTGAACTTAGATCGCAGAAATCAACAATAAATATTAAATATACAATTGTCTTTTCTACTTTTATGACACTAACAGTATTCATTCATTCATTCATTCATCATCAGCCTACTCTTGTCCACTGCTGGACATAGGCCTCACCAACACTAACAGTATATTGAAATTAAATGTATATTTTAATTCATATTAGCTAATAACTAAGCTTATGTGTTACGTAATCAATGTGAAAGTAATATGGTAATTCGAAAGTCAGTGTAATGTCATAAATTATAATGTTTTTTATGTAAAATATACTTCAGTGTAGTGTGACAGCGTATTATCAGTCTGCCCTTGATAGCTAGCCACTACGTTTAATACATAGTTGTACCGTAGTGAGTTTGCGGAGACGTCTGAGTAATTAAACGAATGTGATAGTAAAAATGAACTTTAAATAGAACTAAAGAAACGTTACGCTCACGCAAGCAGCCGCCGGCTCGAGTGATTCTACGACGCCATGTAAATATAGACGAGTTATTGTGGTACTATGGCGTCATATAACAAACGTCACGCCAATCGTACATGGGTCAAGTAGTTTTCTAATTAAATACTTTATATATAAAACTAGTTTTATTCCAAACGGTATTTCCTTCTACATTTAAATATATTGCATTGTTAAGACCAAACATTCTATTAAAAAGGACGGATGTGAGGCAAAGAAACATTTGTGTTAGGAGTTTTGTAGCGGCTCTGTTTAAATTTATTGTTGCGACTTGACGTGAATGGATGAATCGGGTTCCATTATTTAATGTACGCTTCACAGCTTGGAAATACTCATAGGCACCCACCACCAGTCACTTATCCAAGAACCGGCCGTGTTTTGTTTCACTCAACAAACAGATTTTCGGTAACAATACAAGACACATCCGCGCTTTTAACAACCCCGTAAATATTTCAATATAATCGTTAAAAAGTTTTTTTTATTAATGGGCTCTATGTAACTTCGTAATGTAGCGTAGCCATTGTTTCCTCATCGCATAATATTTTCATTCAACTGAAAGAAGACTAAAAACTGACCGATTAAATGAAAATTATTTATTTATAAATGTCTGCACAATTTTTTTATTTATTTCTAATCTCATAACTGCAGAGTTTGTATACATATCATTGTATTTGTTTGTTGTAAATGATTTTTGTAACCATTCGTAGTAATCATCAAAATGGAAATAATGTATTATTTACGGGATTTATATTCTATTCTTAGGTAATTAATTCTGTCGTTGGTATCGGTTCTCTGAGACGCAAGGCTGTCTTATATTAGATATAAATGACTTTCAATAAAATACCCGTGGTGTTGTATCAGGTCGTCTTTGCATTTATGGCCCCTAGAAGAGGACCAGAAGTCTGTTTCGGAAATCGAACACCGACTGAAGTTTATAATTAAATATTGACAACATCGGGATGAAATAATCAGGAAACAGTTGCGTTAAGATCGTCCTGGTATGAAAGGGTCCCTGCATACCACTACTTTTTACGGATAAGCATCGACCGCTAGAGATTTGACATTTCCTCACAAGAATTTAGATATAAACGTAACATCAGGTGTGTAATCCCCGAAGGGGTAGGCGGAGGAGTATAGTACACTCCCACGGTCCGAGTCACTTCTAGAAATTCTAAGTATACATTATGGGAATATTTCATTATTTACTAAATGTAATATTACAGTAGAGCTAAGAACTTCAAGGCCTATTTTATAAATATGAAAAGATAAAATTGATATAATATTTAATTTGCGCTAATTCCCTACCTTGTAAGGAACTTGTAAGGTACTGGACAGTAATATCTAATTTATACTTACAGTCACAAAAATAAGTCATATTATTCATATAGGTTAAAAATTGCTTTTAACAAGAGATTTGAGTACGAGAAAAATTAGAAATTTAACAACGTAATGATACCCATTGTGTCGCTTCTATAAAAAAAAAAATTCAATTTTTTTTTGTAGAGAACCATATACACCAGCAATAGTCATTGAAAAACGCTGTATTATGACGTCATTGTACATGATGTTAAAACTAGACAGTTATTAGAGCGTGTAACTATAGTCAAATGCGTATCATGTCGTACAATAGTTATTAATTTTGACTTATTTAAAATGTTCAGTGCCAATTAACTGAAACAATACGTCACGTAACATTGTCATTTTGTATTTATTTAACAGTAGGTCTGTGTTGTTTTGTTTACATTAGAAAACCAATTACCATTATAGTTTTAGAATAGCTGTACTTATACGGATAGAAATACCGTACCACGCGAAATTATAACTAGCAATGGACGTTATAGATACTATTTTATGTTCTTACTTAATCGTGGATATTCGAACGATTTTCTTTTTTAAAAAATTTACGCAAATGTGTTTGTATTGTTTGGGTGCGTAGAAAATAAGCCATCTGATCAACATAGCACACTTACGATGTCCCTATGAAACAAAGTGAAATGTAGAGCTGCGGATAGAAATATCATTACTTAGATGTTTGCCATGATGCCTTAGAAGATGCCAAATGTTTGTGGCAAATCAATTACTAGGCAAAAGTGTTCAGTGGACTTTTATTAGATGGTACATATATGTATTTGCTGATCTATACACGATGTAGTTCAAGTCGTTATGAACAATAGAAAGAGTAGTTGAAACAATTAGGAAAACATTGTGCGAGCACTTTAAACGCGCGTTAGAAGTTACTATTCGTCAGTTAAAAAAATTGTCGCCTTCGCCCATATTTATGTAAGGAGAAAATACTTTAAAACAACTCAAGGATCACAATTAATAAGACTTAAATTACAATTAAATTGCGTTTATTCATACATGATTAGATTAGGTACTTTTACTTTATTAGAGAGTGTGTACACCAACTATTTCATACATTAAAAAAAATTATTTCGCGTAATAAATATATTTTTATACAGCAGCAGTCGTGCTTGCAACCAGTCGACCAACGAGATATTCAAAATATGTACTTAGATTCTAAGCGTTTAACCTCCAACACTAAAGGAAACTAGCGACTAACGTGCTTAGTATATATACGTACAATTCTAGAGAATTAAAAAAACTATTTATAGTCAGGTGTCAAGGCCTTACTATTTCATGCTGGTACGAACTGATATACTAGTATTTTTGGTCGCCGCCGTCTAGTTTCAGGCCAAGTTGTTGTGTGAAAATTTTTATGAGATCACTAACAAAGTGAACTCGTAACAAAATGTTATACGTATGTTACATTCTGCCCAATTTGAGGCGGTCTCTTGTTGAAGGTGAATGAAGAATATTTTTTTTAAAACCCTCTTGACATTTTTTAAATTAATAGGGCAGTGGTATTTACTGCTCCGTTAATTGGTGTTTAGGTAATGTCTAGGATATTAAACATTTGTAATTTTTATTATTTTTACCACTACCGATTAGTTACTATGTATTATCAAACGGGTTTTACCAAATTACTTTTCTCTCCTTCTTACATTTTAATTACTAGACTATTAGTCGCTTTTAGTGTGCTTATGTTTATGCAGAAAATTATATAACGATAAATATACAATTGCCAGTCAACGCATTTCCTACACGTTTAATGTTTGTAAACATGCTACGTATATAAAAACCATATTTTGTAATCAACCGAAATCTCAATACTGATACAATCGTATCACAGATAGCCGTTTCATAATAAAACGGAGGCTGAAATCTCCTAAACCAATAAAGCGTGGTTTATGGCGGTGTAATTCGCGCTTAACGGTTTCCTGCAATTGATAAGATTGGTCATTTGGACACTGAGAAGTGGTGTTTAATTATTGCAATCGTATATTTTACCGAATAATTGTGAACGGTTGAGACGGTCCAGTTAAGTTATAATCTACAGGAACTGACACTTTATTGGTTATGGATCTTATTAAAACATTTGGACTATAATTTTCTACGTAATCCAGTTGATTCCTGATTATTGTTCATTAGTCAAAGAAAATATAACAATATTACACCAATGCTCATGTAGAAAATATCCCATATTTTGTTTCTCTAACGTGAACTCATGAAAATTTTTGGTGAACATATTGCGTGCTTTTTGGTTTCGTATGCGTAGGTTTTATTGCTAACATAAAAATATTTCGGTTGTAAAATACGTGAAACAATATGTACAACAATAAAAGAGGCTTCAAGTATGTGTTTCAGAGATTCCCTCATTGTCTACTTAAAACTAACAATCACAAAATGAACATTTCCTTATAAACAAAACCTGGAATGTTCTAGAAACTACCAAAACTTTCTCATAGTATTACTTTCACATATACATGCGTATTGTTAAAATACATGCAGTAATTTACTTGTTAGAACTTTTAAAGGATGCTAAAGAATAATAAATTGAGCGAAGAATGAATCAGTACAGAATAAATCGAGTATCGGATAATGTGAAGACTTTAGGCAAGTACTGACGCGCCAAAACTGTTGCAGTATGTACATTAGTTCACGATTTCGGTCTTGTTCGTGCAGAGTTGGATTTCGATAATAATTCTTATTCTGGCAACACGTGTACTAATTAGAATGACTGTTTGCATACATATGTATGTGCTAATTGGTTATTCAATACTACATTGTTTTTAAATACCAATACGCTCACCACCTATTCCATGGGACTTAAACGTAACTGGTGAAATGTGGGACTGTACTATACTCCTCTTCTGCCTACCCTTACGGGGATTACAGGCGCGATGTTACGTAAACGTTTTTATATACAAGAGTATTCATTTTAGCTTTTATTTATAGAAAAGCCGGCGTGATTTAATCGCTGTCAGGCTTGTTCCTATATGACATGTCACACGTGTTACTTTTTATTTATGTTTACATTCTTACTTTATTAAGTTAAAGTAATTTTAATTTTAAATCAATATGTCTCTTCTTCGCAGTTTTTGATCGTATGCTATTACTTTAAACCTTAACAATGTTTACACAAACGGGTAGATAAACAAAGTACCAAAATATTCAATAATATTTTTCGCGATAAAATGTTTTTTTTTTAAATATCATCAATTACGAACACGGACTGCGTGTTTATTTTTTTCTTGTGAGTTATTTTGGAATTTATCTTTGCGATAGAGATATAACACAGATAAATATTAAAACATGTGTAGGTACACGTATTGAATACGAGTATAATCGTTATACTAAACCACATATAATAACATTATGATTGGAACTTAAAAGTTTCCAAAATCTGTGTACGTTTATGAAGAGAATGATGAATTTAGGAGAGTCACATCTTGTCTTCAGGACATTTGGCATTAAGTATTCTCTGCATTAGAAAAACATCTAATTATAATATCACCAAGTCTATATTAGGCATGATAACTATAATAACTTGTTTATATAGTTACTTTGAAGGATGTCTTAACACTATATTTGACAAAACTTACTGCGGGCCTTTTCAACTAGTCAAAATATTATGTTCCTTTCGTAGAAAGATGGAATAAAAATCTATAACTAGTCCTGTTTGGTCTATTCCAGGGCAGGTAAATACACTGATGTGTACTATGATTGTATTAAACAAAAATTCACATTATTGTTACTAAGTTAAGACGTTGCCTTTTAATATAGTGGGCAATATTTTGTTCATTTTTCACTCCGTAGGCTTTGTTAAGCACTTGGTTCCTTTATTATAGGTAGAAAATTGCTACTCTTAATTTCTCTTGATTACAGCATAGGTTTAGGTAGCTTGGTTGGTTGCAAAAAGCTAAAGATCGAGCTCAGTGGCGTGTCATTGTAAAGGCGTATGTCCAGCAGTTGACGGGAGTAGACTGATAATGACGATGATGATGTAGGTAGCTTATTAGAAATTATCAGAATCACCAAAGTCTAAGGCTCCTTCTAAAAAAGTAACGTAATCTAAGACTTTTCATGTTCGCATAAAACTAATATTAATGACTATTAAAACTTTCTTACACGATACCAACGTTTATAGACAATGTTGTATTTAAGAACCGTTAAATTAGATTACTGCGCTTCAATAAAATTAATGGTAGCGTGTAATTAAAGCATGTTTACATTTAGTTTTTAAGACTCTGCTATAAAATGTACGCTCTTATTAACATTACGATGTAACCATTCAAGTCAACATAATAGTTTCCGTACAGATGAAACGGTTAGTGATGCTCGAGAGCGCTTATATGTACGTTATTCGATAACCTTATCGAAAGTCAATAGCTGATAGCTTGTATCATTGCTAATTACTAGTTCTGAAACATTTTCCCGACAGTACGTCAATATCATTCTGTTATTTCCCATATACACAGTTGTAAAGATAAATATATATACACAGCATACATCGTCCGCAGCGTTTGAAAAGATCGCTGATGTACCAGTACTGAAAAAGCAATGTAATGCATTGTGTAATGCGTAGCAAATACGTAGTTCAAATTTTATCTCTAGTATTTGGGCTCATTTGAAATATCTGTATTATGATAGAAGGACAACATGAGGATTTGTATTCGATTAATTCGAACATCATCTATGAAAAAAGTGCTGGTAAACCGTAACTAGTTTTTCTTCGATTTCCATTGCTATCGAACAATTCATATGCGAAATTTCTCAATACATGCGATACTAAAATTGGCACGTGTTATTGCTTAATGCTGAAAACATATGCCAAACGTGATAACCGTAGTATATTGTATGCACAATAGAAACGTTATTTGGCACGGGAAAGCTTTAATACCGCCGGGTGCTGACGGTCAAATCACACGCTGATATTGAATTTTGTTTCAAAACATAAGATGTTTCTGATCATACACAAATATATAAAGCTCTCGAGTCTTACGAAATGCAAATTGTAAACATACAAAACAATGGCATAACATTCTGCAAGTCCTTGTACATTTCAAAATATTCATTTGAAAGCAAATAATGTCAATGGTAATACCATTGCCAATAATAAACCAATGGTTGACATGAGCCTCCTCTCAGATGAGGGGGGTTAAGGTCATGCTGGTCCAGTGCACGTTGGCAGACTTTACTTTTTTAGTGAGCTAAGGTGTGCAGAATTCCTCACGATTGTCGTGGTTTTAATAAACTAATATTAACACAAATATTTATCACAGGAAACAAAACGCCTAAAACTATTACGCATGAAATACCTTTTCAATTAGAATGTCTGTTACAAACGTTCTAGAAAGATCTCATTATTATGTAGGATGTAATTAGGGAAAATTCGGAAGCCAATATCGACCAATTTCATTCAATCTGACCCGAAAACCTATTGTGTAACTTTCGGAAGTTTTACAGAGACCTCAATAGATTCGCTGAGGTCCTCATTCGAACTTTAACCCTAGATTCATTTTTGCTCTATTGATTAACTTCGGTATATTCAATAAAGTTTTGATTAAATCTGTTAGTGCTTTGGACATTATCCGTAAAATCGAATTTCATTACAAAATTAGCTAAGTGTACTCATAGCAACACTTAGTACATTTATGTGGTTTTGGGGGAATTCCTTTTTGATGATAAAACGGGAAAATCTCTTTTGCTACAATAACATTTGAATTTGATATGGGTCTGTTTTACATGGACAGGTAAAGAGAGAATTGTTGTTAAGCCGCGTCACTCTCTCGAGCTCATATAGTTGCAAAAAATAACCTAATAAGGTTTCCCTTTTGTACATTACTACGGGTCCAATTCCACTGCTTTACGAAGCGTGTCTACGTATATGAAGTTCTTGGAAGTTACGCACCTGTCCATCCGTAATTGGTTCCACGAAAAGATATCTATTTCATTTTTACGTCTATTAACTTACTTTATTACTTTGATATCTTCTGAATATTTATTATTACAAAATAAAGTTGGTCGTGCTTTCTTTCAGTACAAAGGTGCTTGCTTCTAAATCATTTTTCCAAAATGTCTTAATTAAATTTTCACTATCATGTTCGTGATACTTTGTTAAACACTGCCTTTACTCGCATTCTTCTATATTATATATTTTCTAATTTTCCTTTATTATTTCCTTGTTATTGTTCTCATAGTATTTCCATATCCTTATATTATTCCCATTTTCTTGAATTTTTCACGGTAAAAGACAAGTTTGTTTGCAACGAAATAATATTATATTGAACTTTATCCAAGTACGTAAATTTTTAATAAGTAAGTTCATAATAAATAAAGTAATTTGTTAATAAGCAAGTTCTATGATAATGTATATTTCGTCGAAAATGCTTTAATAACATATTTTTTCTCGACTCTTTTATCGTTCTACTGTTGGACGCGGGTCTGCTACAAGTTGGCTAAGAGCGGGTTGTCACACCTCACACACGTTAGAGAACATTTTTTTTTTGAGAATTTACCGATTTTTCCTTCAGCGTTGTAGCAATTTATATGTAAGCCGCATATTTTGTAAAGAGGTGCTTGCCAGGATTTGAACCTAAGCCTCCGGAATGAGATACCGAATTTCATATAACTTCCTACATATATCATGTATCACGTATTTTGTTATATACTTAGATATATAGGTATTGCAATAAAGAATAAATAAATATCATCATCCAAAACTAACTAACTAAAATAAGATTGATTGTATAACAGTCTGTACAAAAAAATAAGATAGATAAACTGCTTTTATCTTTCGGATTTTATTCGACCTCACTTTCGCGGTTCAGGGTCTTAAAGGGCTCAACATTTTTGGAAGCTTCCATTTGCAAATTGACGAACAAAATATTGTAGTGAAATATTTAAATTTCCTCGGCGAGAATTTTCCGCGGATATGGACAAGATTCGTTTTTGCGGTATGTTTATTTGCACATGTGCAATGAATTTTCAAAGTTATTTGAGTATACAATAATATGTAAATTGTAAGTGTGTATTTCACAAAAAATATGTTTTTCCGCGCAGCTTTTATATACCTAATCATGGAATTTCATTATTTAGGACCAAAAAAAGATTGCTCCAGGCATATTATTATAAGTACACCGACCCCTTATTTGAACTGCATTCCGTATCTCCGCGTCACTTTTTTCAACTTACTTCAACAGATTTGTAACAAAGAATATCTGTATTTCGCATTAATAGAAGTGTTACTACACAAGTGCTTAGATACATTTTCTTAGTTCTTAACAATTATTATAATGCATACATTAGGGATTTAATAAATAGCTTGATATTGTATGGTTCTACTATATGGGTCATAGTGAGAATTAATATTAAACAGCCAGCAAGGTCCTCTGTGCTTGGTCGTCCGGATATATGTATGTATATATTTATGCTGTGGAGAGCTACAATGCATATTATATTAAAACTAAAGGCACCGTACGGACTTTGGTTAGATTATTCGAATAAGTAAATTATTTTTCTCATAAAAATCCAGCAGTCATGATATAGAAAATCTAAAGAGCTGTGAGCGTGATATGTTGTGTGTGTATTTATTTCAAAGCTATAATTATAGAGATAGGGCTTTGCAGAGTATTGAAACATGCAAATTATTTGTGTTTATTTCATAGCACGAGTTCATTACCGAACGTGCCGTCTGAAATGTTCAAGGGCTCAAAATATGAAGCTAAATCCGATCTCATAATACTCGCAAACATATTTATAAGTTTAAAGGTTTCGTTTTATTATTTTAATACGGAAAGTACAGATATTTATGAGAACTTTGTTAAATGAGAAAATATGTTATTCTTGTAGCTGCAAATCATACAATTGTTTCTGAATAATATAAGAGAACTCTGATAAATTATGGATTTTACTTATTGCATTTCAAAAAGAGATGTTTTCTGTTCCGAGTTATTAGTGTATGTATATTTTTTCTAGACATAATAATTAATTATATATACTCATGAACATAATTTGTTTCCTTCTGGGAAATTTAAGTTTCCTTTTGAGAAATGTAAGTCCATTATTTATAATATCTCTAAATAACTATGTATATAAGAGCAATCCAGTCAATATAATATGTAAATATCTATACCTATACTACGAAACCACCTACATTTACGTCAGACTATAAAGACGTTTCCTAAACGATCACTTATACATATATTAGGAGTTTGCAGTGTACAATGTGTCTAGACTAGAAGCGGAGTAATGAACGATTTGCATGCAAACTAACGCTAAATCTGGGTCGACCACTCTACACCGTTATCGTGCCCATTTGTACCATATGACCACCGGGTCAACGATGTGATACTGCGAAATAATTACCAACTGATATGGGAAGCTAAATAAAGTCATGTAAAACGGAATTGTTAGATTCTTATAAAACAAACCGAGTGAAATTGAACTTTAAGTCTACGGCATTTAAGTTTAAAGTATTAATTATATAAAATGAATCGTGATAATTACGGTTGAATGCCACAAGATTATAAATCAAATTATTTTGGTCATGAAACAGTGGAAATTCAAGTGGTTCATAATAAAATACAGGGTAGTGTTAATATACATAATAATTATGTATGTTCCTAATATGTAGTTCCTTAAACATCCTTACAGTTGGTTTATTTGAATATATATTAACTTTGTATTATAGAGAATTTGTGTGGAAAAGGTATAAATAACGGAAATATACTATTAATTGTTTTTACTATTACAAAAGATCTGAACTCTGTCTTTTTGCCGAAGTAAATCTCACTGAAGCTATCTGAAAATGAGGGATAACTAAAAGGAAGGATGGAATTGCTTTACAGATTTCATTCAATCTTAGATATTATAAAATACTTAATGTGTTGTTGCTCAATACAATCACTACGAACTATAATAAACAACCGAATATAATATATTAAGGTTTACTGACAAAAGTAAATACATTTTCTTATAAATAATCTACATTCAAAGAGAAAAATACGAATGATTATATTGCTTTATTATAACGCTACTCTTCCGTAATTATATTGAAAGTATATCTTACGGTATGCCGCAACATGCTGCCGGTGATCTACAGACGACAGATGGTAACTAGATGAGATAAGTGGAGTGGAGTGGAGAGTAGTCAAGTATAATAATGCTTGACTGTCTCGTTGGTGTTGTGCTTGCGAGATGTTCAGGGTCTGTCCTCTGGTCGGGCAAAATATTATTAAGTTTTTAAATAAGAATTTCCCAGTAGTAGCTAAAGGTCTAGATTCGTGCCCAATGTAATGAAATACGCTGGCCCGCTATTTTATTGTGAGACTACTGTCTACTCCTTTAGGGAAATACAAGCGTGATATCATGTGCTGTATTTAGGGTAGAAATTATATTACTACGTAGCGTACGTGCGTGCGTAAAATGTACATAATGCTTAAGGCTAAAATTCAGTATTCATTATGCCACATTTAAATAAAAATATGTAGATAACACGGTCTATTTGGTACAATTTTCCAAAGCCGATGTACCGCAGAGTTTTCCGCCCTTGATTTCCGGTCGGATGTATGTACACTGAATGATGAATTTATTTGGTATTTCTCTTGGAATTTGTGTAGGTACTGAGCCTACATCTATGTCCATAGCAAATATGACAGAGAGTTAATGTGGTTATGAGTTTTAGGCCATATTAAGTAAAATATGTACGATTTCCGTTTGTATCGTTACTCTTTACTATCTATTAACTTACTCAAGTTGCTCAAGTGACCGACAAGCGATGGGAAAAAAGAGGAGAGGTCGCCCTTCCACTAGGTGTTCTTGCGACCTGAAGGAGATATTGGAAAGCTGCTGGATTCGACCCAGGATCGGAAGTAGTGGCGCCGATTGGGCTTCTGTTCAGCAGTAGACATGTAAAGGCTAATAATGTTGATGATGTATTAACTTTTTACTATTGAGTATGGTTGAAATGACAATTTAAATATAATTGAAATTAACAAAATGTGCAAAATGTATATGTCACGTGAATAAAATATGTTTATATAAATTTAAAAGTTAGCGTGTAAGAACTTTGATTCAGGTTTTGTTCACTTATGTTTTTGACAGATCATCGGACAAGCTCTTCTACCCTTGTCACGAGTAATCTTTTACCGTGCTAGGCAGATTTTGTACGTAATATGCCTTATATCTTGGACCCTTTTTACGTTTCGACATCAAAATTTCAAGTTAATCAAGTAGGTATCTCACTCCCATATTTGGAGTTGTTGGAACGCTTATATATTAAAGCTTTAAATAATAATCAAAGTTCGTACAACCTTATCACTGGCTTCTCGACATTGTAGGTGTACTGGACAAACATGTAACGATAATATAACGACATTTTACCACAAATGTCTAAATTAATCATTAGGTCCGAACGACAATTCAACCATGAACATACTCATTTTATGTTGCAGAATGATATTGTAGTAATCAGTTAATAGTGTAATGCTCCTTTATATATCCAGAATACAAGTGGTAACCGTGGGAGTCAAATATACGTTTCTCTTTACGCCTTCGGGAAAACAGTCGTGTGATGTGATGTACGTCGGTTTTGCTGGACATATTAGTGTGTATATTTCAAGTATCCTGTATATATTCCAAATAAGTACTCGCTTTCTTTCAAATTAACCTTCACCTTTCCAGTTTCTGCCGCCTCACTTTTTTGTAATTAAATTTTAATTTTACATATTGAAAACTCAAAAGTAGGTGAAAAGTGGTGAGCTACTACGAGAGGTGTGTTTGACCCACATTCCCCTGTGTTCCTTGCGAAAGGGTTTACTTTGAAGTGGTCTGGCCTCGCTAATGTAAAGAAAAACGTAAATTTCAGTATTTGAGTTGTATATTGACGTCTTTGACATTTTGTTGCAGTAAAATTCATATGTAAATAATTAGACAGATACAATCCTATTGATATAGAGATAGACGAGTAATCAAAGGCCGAACCAAATCTTTCTTACTTACCGTTGACGGTATTATCCAGTAACCTTCTTGTTGATAGAATAAAGATATCGGTATTTCTAAGAATTTTGCACCCCAAGCTTATTACGTTGTCACCAATAGTGGCACTAGAAACATTAACAATTTGTATAGGAACAATGAAATAACAACTTCTGTTCAGCACATTTATTTACAGTATTCGGACCATACTATAAAATAATGAAGCACCACTCTCTGGTAAAAGTTTCCTTAAATATTTGTGTAAATATATTTATCAATATCGAAAATACTTTTAAATCATGCATATTTACAACGATTGTGTAAGCGTTAGCCAACTGCCCAAATATATTTTTTGAGCAAATACTATTTATTGAAAATTACTTGGATATGTATATTTCAAAATGTAATAAACGTGGTTCATCTAAAATGTCAAAAGATCACAGAAATCGTTGCCCTTTCATGGCGTTTAAATAATGTAAACCTCGTTTTGAATTTGACACGATTTATTAATAGGACTGGTGATGAGAGTTGCATTTTTAAGCAGAGTTCGCGAGGGCTGCGGCTGGTTACTTTTTAAACAGTCTATTATTTTCCCGTGGCCGGCAATGGGCTCGCGCCGCAGAGGCTTAGGGGAATATTACAGATTAGGTTGTTACACCGCTGTTTAAATTCATGCCATGAAAAACAAATACAGATAAAGTAAGTAACATTGTGAATATTTTTTTAAAATTGAAATAAGTACAAAATACGTTTAATTATAAGTTTGTAGCTATTAAAAATAATAATTGTACAAAACATTGAACGCTAATTGTTTGTATCTATTCGAACACAACGTTTTGGAATTACCTAGTATGAGCAGTTTAAGCTTTATTTCATTTTATTTTCGAACTACTTCATTGCGTTAAAGTTGGAATTGTCATTACACTTGAATAATACACAAAGAAAATATTTCTACATGTAATAAAAGACATTCAACGTCTTTGTGATATTATTATTTATTATCATAATTGAATGGACCGATTATATAGTATTAGATTGTTATCTTAAGATCGCAATTTGATTGTTTTATTTTATTTTCATAATTTTATTACAATAACAAGCCTTACATGTTTCTATCAAATACCGGCTCCTATGTCGATGTTATTACTTTTTCTAGGTAATAAAGTAAATATTTAATCGTACCAGAATTAGCAATTTCAAATAATACACCATGTGGTTGTTATTTTTTAGCTAAAAAAAGGAATTGACAGCATTCTGGAATTACAACAGAAACAGTACTTTGTTTATCATGCCATATACCACGTTTTTCTAACAATATAAAAAAAACAAATATTGTCTATACCGTTATCTATAGTTAAGCATTGGTATAGGTAATTAATAATTATTTTATTGACAATGAACAGTCAATAAGCACCAAATAAAACAAAAACATGCGTGCGTACAAAGTACACATGTCAGAAGTGAAACTTCTTTGGCGAACTAATTTATAAATCTTGTT
>DWME01003305.1:0-18630 GCA_018244795.1 Parelbella ahira ahira | reverse complement strand
TATAAAATATCAGGACGCGTCACACTCCCCTCCCCCCTCTATTTAGAGATTTTTCACGAACCACTTCCACTTAATACCATTTATTATCGTGAGTCAGAGTTTTCGGGAACATGAACAGGACCAGGCGAATAGAAAAATAGGGAATATTATACAGCTTTGGGATGACACAGCAGCCGTCTAGACTACACGCAATGAATTGTATTATTATAAGCACAAAAGTAAGTTTTGTCTGTCTGTTTTTCCATCTCTTCGTTTATTTGTTAAATGGTTATTTGTAATAAAATCACTAAACTGATTTTTTCGTCATATATTTACCTCAACAAAACGGCAGACGGACCGCCTGATGTGTAAGTGGTCACCGTCGCTTATAGACATTTGCAACAACCGACGAGTTGCCAATGCGTTGCCGTCTTAGAACGAACGGCTTAGAAAGAACACGCACGTACGCACGCACACACAATCCATAAAATACCTTCCAAAAACCAAGAAATGATGAAGTCATTTTTGATATACGTACATATGTAGAGATATCTTGAGTAATCTAATCCAGAACAAACAAATATTCCTGTTAAGAGCACGAAATATAGGTGAGCGCGAAAAGGCAACAAAACAATACCCTGTGGCACAAAAGTGAAAAATTTCAAAATAAAAATTCACCCACAAATGAAAATGAAAAACAGAAGGCAGAAAAATGGAGAAAGCCTACAACCTGCAGTAATGTAGCCGTTGCAACATTAACGGGTAAAGAAATAGACACTGAGAGATATATAACATTAAATGATAGCGGTAAGTACCCCTTATTATTCTGTTATAAAAGGAGGAGGTTTGATCTTTATCTACTGGTAAGCGTAACTGACTTCCGAGTTGGAGTTAGTGAGTATTATTGTAAATCGTTACAATCCGGGAAAACATTTATTCGGTGAGCACAAATTTTTAGCGGCATGAGGATAAAATGATTTAGAAATGATTAGAAACAATATGTTTATTAGTTGTCTGATTTCTATAACACAGACTGTTCTTAGCTTAGGGATCAGATGGCGGTGAGTTATTCCAATATATGGCCTTATTTTAAGCGATAAAACAATCGATAGTTCATCGCTCCCTCGCTTACAATGAGACAAATGGGTTCCATTGCAAAAAACAAAACCCACCGTAATAACCGCGCAATGCAGCACGCTCATATAAGAACCACCTTGACCTGGCGGCGTGACGCATTGACGTGCCGCGACGCAACGGGTGTTGCGTTCTTTTGTACGAGTAGTGTCTTTCTTTCTTTCTTATTTTCTCTAAATGGGTGATAATGTTCACCTGGGAGCGTTATAAGCCTATTTGTGGGTTGTTGATAGTATTTTTATAGATGCTGGGAGTCTACATGGAGGATGTTGGGAACCTACATAACAATAAACATGCCAATATAATTACTATAGTAGGCAACGCACGTTTATATCTAATTGATGGTAAGTTACATGAGACAGTACGGGGTGGTGGGGATGTAATACATTTGACAAAGTACGGTGTTTAATTTCAATGCGATTTTCAAGTGGAACATCGGTTTGTAAGTCTCAGAATGGATCGTCTAACTGGTGAAACGTGGGAGAGTGCTACACTACTCTGTCCACCCCTTCGGGAATTACGGGCTTGATGTTACGTTTAGAATTGATCGACATAAGGCACAAATACGAACATTTGATGTATTATAAACTGGCCTTGATACAAATAGTCCCTTTCATCAGCTTTATACACCCCCGAGGTAAAGGCTAATAGGTGCAGCGATAAGGCTTTAGGGGTGCACACGCACACATATTTTCTATTAATACAATTAGTTTATTTTTTTTCAAATGACGCATTGTTTATTTTTTCCATGTATTCTATTATTACATTAATATTTCATTCTTGTTACATACATACATTATTATATCATCATAGCGGGTACCTTTCTACATCACTCTTCTCACAAGCGCACGCCGATTTTGGAGACTTCCGACTCCCGCAATAATCAGTTATGAACTATTCAATAAAAAAAATATGATAGCATTTTTATTATTCATGATTGCATGTTTAACGAGAGAGTGCATTTTCTATAAAATCCTAATATGGCAACTAAACCTTAGTTTCATTTCTCTAAAATGAAATAATGTCATTATTAAAGGGATGTAGTTATAGTACTTGGTGAACTCAATACAGACGAAGAGAACCACCTTGACCCAAATATATTGACGCAATGCGAACTGAGAGGATCGGGGGCCTGTCGTTCCCGTTGCAAAATCGTAAATGGGGACAGTTGGGGGAACTATACCGGATTTTACGATTTTCCTTTCGGCATTATTCCTGTGGAAATCAACTCTCTGGAACCGTGCGTATATGAAAAGAGTTCAATATATTATGTAAAAAAGCCAGTCATGTCTGTAAGAATAGAGTTAAACATGTTTGTCTCTCAATCCTCTCAGGTGAAATGTTGAGTACGAGAGTATTAATAGGTATGTAGGCACTAGCTAGTTCCGGTCTTATTCAACGTTCGTTAGAGTGTCCTAATAGCTTCACGATATAAATAGGTTCAGCAGTGGTGCTGTTCCGGAGACACCGTATACGTGTTATATTGCATACTAAAACAGTGATGACTGCCTCGTTGTTCGAGTGGTTGGAAGCGTGACTACCGCTCGAGGTGAGCTAGGTTCGATTTCCGGGTCAGATACTATTGGATTTATCTGTTGAAATTCCTAGTGGTGTTTCGTAGTCAGGATTTGTGCCCGGTCCATTGCAATAAACTCACTGCCTATTCAATAGTGGTATGTAAACGTAACTGGTGTAACATTGGTGTGTAAAACACTCACCTGCCTATCTCTTCGGGGATTACAGGCGCGATGTTACGTTTTAAAACAATGATCAATCCAAAAGTTAACTATTACGACCAGTTTAACGCACACTACACACACCTTTATGACGTTGTAACGATAAACCTTAACCTATATACTGAAGTGCTATGGGAGCGCCGGGCGCTCGCTAAACAGGCCAAACACGTCAGGGCATCAAAATAATTGAATTCCGTACAACTCATTATACAGGGAGGCATTTAAATTTGAAAGCCGGGGTTTCCTATTACAACCTTTGAAGTAAATGTATCCAGCGTATGGGACCTGCCGTGATGACATGTATGTATCTTTAATATGGATTTACAAAGGAACAAACAAACTTCTGGCTTTGTAACATCATCAGCCTGTATCTTTCTATCGCTGGCAATAAGCTTCTTCTAATAGGATTATCTCCATAACCCCAACACTGGGAATGCGAGCTGGGGATCGTAGAACACAGTTTCTCGCACTAGCTACGCTATCAGTGTGATATGACTAAAATAGTTGAAAATATACTACTGTCTAACTCCTTGCAAGAAATGTGTCTTATTTCCTGTCGTATATTTAGGATATAGGTTTTGTATGCGCCTAACTTGATTGACCGTTACTAACGAGCAAAGTGATTAGGGCCACATGCCAGAATGACACAGGAATTATCCAAGTGTAACATTTTGAAACAATTCAAAACCATTAATAGCCGGCCTTCCGTGACGACGCCGAGACACTGCGAAAGACCAACGCTGGTTGCTCTCGTATTAACAGCATTATGCTGCGCAGGAGTCGTTCGTGCGGTTACAATTATTGTTCTATAACTTAACATCACGTCTTAATTTCCCCAAGGGGTAGCCAAAAAAGTATAATACTATCACTTTTCAATAGTTATATTCAGTTATGTTCCATGTAACGTCATTCCATGTTTAGTTATGTCATGGCACAAATTCAGGCTCCAAGGTCCTACTGGGAATTTCCAATCAGATAAACGCAACAATACTTTGCACGACTGGGGATCGACCCCTCTTGCTTAGCAGACGCGCTTGCGATCACTGGACGAATGGGGCAGTCACAATGGCTCTATTTTTGTTTTTGTATCCATAAATGGGGGTAAAACTTGTAGGCATAATTATTTACGAACAAAATACTTCAACAAGAAACGTAACATCACGCTTATTTTCCTTATTAAGATCTACCTTTTTGTGCATATGTATGAAGATAAACCAAGAATATATTTGAAAATAAAAATACACAATATTATCGCGACAATATAATCGCACCTGTACAATAAGAATAATAAAACAAAACAAACCCAACCAGTGGCCGCACCCTTTCGTAAAGCGATTGCGTAATCCCCCTAATAGAGGGTTGAACGTTTACGTCACCATTGAGTCATGCCGCTGCTGAAATTCCTTATACCTACCTGATTTATCGGGAATTTTAACTATTCCCAGTTCAAAGTGTAGTCATATTGGCAGATGGTAATTAAGAGTAATGACTGTTTATTTATTTATTTATTCTATCGTTCATTTCACATATTTATTTATTCATAATCATTCAATCGTTCGTTCATTCATTTGTTCGTGTACTTATTGCCTAAACAGTGCTCATTTATAAAGAAACGCAAAAGTCTTGATTAGTCATTATTGTCTCTGTCGTAGCCCACGAGTTGACAGAGCCTACTTCTAAGTGAAGGGTCATTTTGTAGGTAGGTACTACATATTATGAACTAGCATTCGGTCAGTATAACTCCACCTTCATGTTGACCTTGCAAACCCCACCCCTATTCACTAGCCCGTTAATAACTTTCATTCGCCACTAAAAGGCAAGCCCACTGACAATTTGTCATGCTGGAGTTGAACATTTAAGCATTTAGGTCATATTTTTCCTATCAACTGTAAAACTAAACTGTATTGGTCACACTGTGGGGGTAAAACCAACAAAACAAGAACAAAAATAAACGAATTAATCATCACAAATGTGGGTAGCCATGATTATATTACAGTGATCGGGTCTTTTATGCATCAGTTTTGGGTCATATTTACTTAGGTCCGAAAATAATTTTGTAACAGTCATTGGTTTAAGACACATGTAGGTCAACTATGTCACGCATGTCACTAATGGACATAATGGGAGAGGGTATGGGAGTATTAGGACTGACTCATGTGAAAGTGAAACATTTGTTATAACACCAACGTTCCGTTATTGAAATTCGAATATCAGTTCCATTTTTAAATTTCCCTGCATTGCAAGTTTTTAATCGATTCGAATTTTAAACTTAAGCCGTCATAATTTTCTCTTTTCGTTTTTCAAATCACAAGTCAACGCTGAGAACGTGGCCCAGTGTTCAATCGGACTGGCATAGTTAACATGATCTAATGGCAGGGTGGCACAGTGACGAGAATACGTAAGGAGTATGATGACGGAGAAAGCTTTAAAGTGGGTCAGGAGTGTGATAGGAAACCGGTAGACGTAGCCTCTGATATTTAAACTTTTTCTTCGATTTTCTGAATGTTCCAATAATATATGATAGAGTGAAAGGATCGAATGAAATACCATTTCTTTATTGCTTATGGAATTATCACCAAAATAAAAATATCTCAAAATTTCATGCCCTGTACGGTTTATAGATTCAGTCGCTAAGCGGCCTTGAGTGCTTGCATAAAAATTTTGATTTCGATTTCTATCCAGAAAAAACACTAGGAGGTATAAGCATAGGTGTATGTTACACTGATTATGTACTCCTTGTTTGATTAGATTATCTAAACAAACATATCTACGTATATAGAATAATGTATATACATAAACATGAAGTTTATCAGCTGTCTGGCTAAAATAAAAAGGCTCTGTCCACATTGATATCAGATATTACGACCTGTCTCCAACGACAATAGCCTTGAACATGGGCATTGCTAGACTGGGTAAATTATTTTTGGACTGTGGCAAAACTGAAATAACAATAAAATTAATGACAACGATGAGTCAGATGCAGGTAGACTCATCAATACTATGCACAATGACACGCGACCGCAAATGTATGCGGTCCAGCGGCCGTCTTGTCACTGAAATAACACACGCCACGTGTCGCTGCAGTGATTGCACTGTGATATACGGACAGGCCGATACATTGATCGATATATTGATATTTCCTTCCCTTATATACGAGTATTATGTACATTTGATTACGGGCGTGATGTTATGCATACAAGGCGGTTTTCGGACCTCTGTACTTTTACATGCGTTTTTCTTAACAAACTTACACTCTGATCTCTGAGTCCTACATATTATACTTACGTACGTATCATTACGCCTGCAATCCCCGAAGGGGTAGGCAGAAGACTGTAGTACATTCCCTCGTTTCACTAGTTACGTTTAAGTCCCATATAATAGATGGTGAGCCTATTGTCATACACCGGGCACATTCTAGATTAGAAAATTCCAATAGTACCCGACCAATGATCTGAACGCGGTACCTCCCGGTAGGCAGTCGCGCATGCAACCACTCGACTAACGAGGCAATCGATTGTATACTTACAACGTAACAATTTCTGACCTACGATTTCTATTATTAAAACCAATCCAATATTATCTGATACTACAAATACTAACTAAATAATGTACTACCAAATAATTACTATACTAAATACATAATTGACTTAATCCCTTTTCCATTGGACGTATAAAACTGGTAACAAGTTAGAGTACTACACTCCTCTTGCTATCCGTGATATTATGTTACGTAAACACGTAATATTAGGTGTTCCAACTAAGTTTCACACCGCCGCTCGCACTCGCCATAAAATTAAAAAATAATAATGTAATGGACCGATATAAAAACACAACCGGAATACTAAACGGCTTGGGGTTCGAACCCGGTACAGTTACATCGGCGGCTCGACGAAGAACGCTGCGCCCATTCTTGTACGCAATTTGCATATATATCGATTTTTTTAATGTCTATTTCTTGAGATGTAGATGTAGTTTTTTCGTTCTTGCGTTTAATTATAATAATGTTACAGTATAGTGTTGTTAAAAAATGATCATTAATCATGATAACTTGAGACAGATCATAAAATCAACAACATTTAATAATAATAACAATAGTAGCTTGGAAAAAAGACTAAAACACCTGGAAGGAAAAAGCACCATTATTTATATTACAACGTCAAAAAAATACATATCACCCTTATCCACTCATATTTACACGCAACTATCTGATCCCGAGCTCGACAGAGACATTTGTTTCAGTTGTTAAAGACGCTGGCCGCTGGGCCGGAAGTCGTGGGTTTGATTCTCACCCACAACAAATATGTAACGAGTGCGTATTCTGTGTCTGGATTTAAAAATAAAATTATCTTGACAAGTGTTTATTCAGAAATGTTTATATAATTAAGCAAGTTAATTAACTCTCTGGTCATTGCAGTACAAGCTTCACCTAGTTTGTAATCAGACAGTCGTGATTGAGTCACTTGTACACGATGATGATGACTATCATCCGTATTATTATATAATTATTCATCATCATCATCATCATCATCATCAGAGCATTGAGTGCCAAATATCTCTAACCTCACAGCTTGTTCTACATCCAAGCCCTTTGCACACACGCACGCAATTCCAAAAAATTCTTGACGCCCATCAGCCAGTATCCGAACTATTTGGTCGGGACAGTGCTACTGTACAGAATGATGACCGTGTCAAAAGTTTTCTCCCCGCTTGCGAGGCGCGCCGAACCCTCAGCGCGCCGTCTCCATAAAGGTCGGTTGATCGCGTGATTTCACATCGCCATAAAGGTCCGGCGCACCAATAGCTTCACGTAAAAGGGATGAGACGACACCGCGCACCGGGGGCTCGCCATTGTTGCGTTCGTCATTTCGGTAGGTTGCAGTCCAAGCACATTTTTAAACGCTTGCAGAAAAGAATCTTTAGTATCTACACGCACTTTAGCGAGTTGCAGTCCAAACAAATTTTTAAACTTTACTTTGAATATTTTAGAATCTGTGCCCACTTCTCTGTGCACTTTTTTGTCTATCAAAATGAAGTAATTTTACCCGTCTAGGATATCACACACGAGGGTCTATGAGTATTATTAATATACCATCACGCCAGATTTCTTAGGTGGTAGGCAGAGAGCATCGGAAAAGAGACATGAAATACCGCAGACAAAAGTACCACGCGGTATAAAAAGAGATAAATCTCACAAAGAACGTAAGATATTGATACAATAAGAGAAAATCTTTGAAAATGTCGACTTCAATAGTCTCCAAGGGCAACACAGGGCCACAGAGTCACAGAGTATTCGCACGCTTTAAAAATATCCGATTGACGATTCACGTTTCACGAACAATGTTCTTCGCGGATAAAAGATCTAAATATCATCAAGACCGCCATCTGAACAGATCTTTACATGTTCTGCAGCCTTTATCTATCATTTTTATCAAGATACCGTTGTTTCGTAAGGTTTGCTAAAATTTCAGTTGAAAAAAATTTCACATATCCACGTCGGAAATCATTACAGCATACGCAGATACACCAACCTTAGCGGATAGGACAGAATGACTCACACATGCGCAAAGCGTAAAAATAAACTCCACTCTATAATCTATTGTTTGCCGTCCGCGGCGGAGCTACACTCAGTTTAATCGGCCGGCCCTAACCCTAATTGACCCCAATTACACGGAAGAGATAAGCTAGCCCTTCGCTGGCCAAACATGCCACAATCCGAGCGGTGTTGGGACCAAGAATAGATAGAAATGCAGGGCAGTCTACGTTTGTCACTCCTGGTAGCTGGACCTGTCAGGCCAAATCTTTAAATTGCGGGTTTGGACTAAGGATTTCCACTTGTCACGGTCTCTCTTCTCCATTCATAAATGTTCAGTAAATGTTCATTTGTTGAAGAAAATTTCGAACTTTGTTTGTAATCTTGGATTTACGAGTATAATGTTGCAAAGTGTCTTATCCCGAATTCATGTTGCTGAATTTCGTTGTAATTCCCATGCTAAAACCATTAGATAGACTGAGCACATTGGTGTTAGATATTTCTTCCATATTTCTATAAAGGATCAAACCTGTAAGTTAGAAGCTTGGCGATGTGAATATCTTGAAGGTATATTATTACTGGGTATGGTGTTACCCCAAATGAGACTGCCGAGCGCCTTCTTCAGCTTTCTAGCTCTGACTACTTACCAGTTTATGTATTACTTATCTAAAAGTAAGAAGGTGTCCCGTTAAGTAAGAAAGTGCCTTTAAATAACAATATCTTGTCTAATTTACACCCGAGCATCTGATCCCAAACTAGATATAACCAGTATTTGGGCAACCAGAGAGCTGACAAAGTACATAAATAATTATACGAATGTCAAAGCATCCTAAGTATTTAGAAGTATACGATCAAACATACAAACAGAAAAAAATACTCGTACTGGTCATACAAATAATTACTCTCGAAATCGAACCCCGGCTCAGCAGGCAAGGTGACAAATGACTGACCCAACAAGCCAGTATATTATGAATTTGCCTGCAGCGTTGCTTAACTAGGCAGATCATTTTCGATGCGTCATCGCGTCAGTACAACGAGACTACTTACGTTTTTGCCGCCTCGGGCCAAAACGGCCATTTTAGCGCACCATTACCAAGCTCATTAACCGCTCGGCGGGCAGATAGTTAAAATTACTAACTACGTGATCACAACGACGTATTACTTGGTATTTTGAAAACAGGACATATATATTGATATGAACACATATGTGCACATGTATTTATATGAATCGACAAACAAGCAAATACGAAAACTAAGTGATATTAAGAAATAAACCATCATCTTCAGCCTGTCTAAGTCCAATGCTAAATACATACCCCCAGAGGGGTTAAGCCATAATCATTGCCTATGTAACACCACATGTAACAGGAAATTCGCAGATTCCTATGAGCGTATAGCGTCACTATATTTTTTTCTCTCAAATTTGCGTTTTTCAGTTTTCTTATCTCTTATGCACAATAAAGAGTAATTATATTGTTTTGAACTCAAGTGTTAAAGGTGCTGGTGTGAATTCAATGAAAGTGGCAGCCGATAACCATAATCATTATTTTTCTGAATGGAAAACGATGTCCAACATGATGATTTTATTGAAGTTCCCGTCTAAAACAAATTTTTATGGAGCTATCATTAATAATTAAGCCGCTAGAAGTAGCCAAATAAACGTGAAAACATTTTATGTAAAATTTCACAAATACCCTCTGATTCAGACACATTTCATTGGATAACAAAGAATTGTACTGAATAGAATATTATAGATCAAACAAGTTTAAGAAGGCACGGTTGTATATAGATCTTGGTGCTGGATAAAAACATGCCGACAATAGGAATATGGGACAGCTGGCAGCGAAATTATCCGCAGTGGAGTTTTCAGACTTTTGTGAATATGGGACGTGAAATTGTAAGTGTACTTTCCCATTATGGAACTTGAAAATCGGGCACGTGTCCAGCTTTAAAGTGCGCAGTGCGGACAAGTGTAATTTTTGAGCACAATCACTTTGTCCGATCATTATCAGATCATTTTTACTCAAGTGCTGTTGGCTACGGTGTTTATAAAGACAAGGACGTGTATCAGACTAATGACCAAGTCCAGGTGTACGTCAGCAAAAAGCGACCCTTTGTAATGGTATTACTAACGCAGTGGGAGATTGTAGGAGTCGCAGGTTCGTCAGAATTACGAACATTATGTGTCCATCTGAAAAACTGGACACGAACCTGCAGTTACAAAAAAACTTTTTAACTGGTTAAGATGAAATGAAAATTTCCCAGGCGACGTATTTACGAGGTACATCTGTATTGTACTGTACGACCAGTCAACCCTGAGCAATCAGAAGGTTAGTCACACTAATTGCCACTTAATGCCAACCCTTTCACCGCGCCAGCAACATCGACACGGCAAGAAGAACGAAAAGAAGATCTGTGTTGCGTCACGGAAGGGTAACCATAACGGAATGATAAAGTAGGCTCGGTCGGAATACAAAGCTTTTGTGGTTAATTGGTTAACTTACGCAACGGTGATAACCGATTCCGTTCCAGTCAGTGGAGGAAAGTGGAAAGCCGTGAGATTCCGATCGGCTCTGCACCGCACGTGACCCATGGATTACTCTCTAGTGTTTTTATTATTATATAGCATCGCTAACAGGCAGATCGCCTACGCTAAGTAGTCACCGTCGCCCATAGACATCGGCAACATCATAGAAGTTACCAATGCGTTGGTAGGTTTGAAGAAACTTTTTAACGCTGTGTTTGAAGAACCTCATATTACAATGTATCTTAAACTGCGACATAAGGAGTTCATTCGTAAAGAACATCGCCACAAAGACAATTATATGGGGGTCAATGATAAAAAATATATCTTGGGCTAACTCACACACAACCATATAACTCCAAACTTGTCTCAGTAGTCAATCTTCAACCACTTAACCAACAGCTAAACTGCTTAATCTGATTTCACTGAATTTTCTATCTAACATTCTTCTTTTCGGTTTCTTTGGATTCATAGGACCACCTGATTGCATACTAGACAGATTCTAGGCTATGATGACCAGGTAGCTGATAAAGGATATATATTTCTAAACACATTACATAGGTGTATAAATAATGAGACATTTATGCACCAAATCAATACTTCCATCTTAAGCTTCCTCACAGAATGAGAAGAATTAATCTGAATTAGTCTGAAGAATTTGACAAAATTTACACACCCTAGAAAACATTGTACAAGGTTCAGGTGTGCTAGTTTCCTCACATTTTCCTTTACCTCACTTGCTCACAAATTCTGAAAATTAGCACTGTGCTAGGATTAAAACCTTATATAGACAATGAAATGATGAGCTGAACTCTAAGCCACTAAGCTATCTCAATTAGCACATTATCATAATTAATGGGTATTAGCGTATCCAAAAACCCCGTGACCCAGTTTGCATGTTTGCAGATACAATTGAATATGCTCTAATTGTGAAAGTGTAGAATCTAGAACATTCCGACCAAAATGTGGGAAAAACATACTTGTTTAAGTAAATATTTCTTTGTGTTGTATAATAAATGTAATGTATAGTGTTACAATATGTTTTTCACACCTTTTTTCTTGGTAAATATAGTACAATTCACATGCATAAATAATATATGTTTTATAGAAATTGTCATATCTATTTCTCACAGTAATAGACAGAATCTGGCAACCTCCTTTTGCCTCCTCTAAATTAATTAATGACATGTATGATTGTCTATTAAGAGGTATTTAACCTCACCTTCTTAAAGTGTTTCAAGAAAAAACTCTAATACCATATACCTATCTGTTATAAATGAATCAAAATAAGACATGAACTGATTAAAATTAAAATGTGACTTACGAGCATTACAACAAGACATTTAATAACTAGTTGATAGCATATTATTCTTCTGCTTGTAAACAGTTTAAGCTTACTTCTTCTCTTCTTTTCCCTGTTACAGTGTCATAATTGGACACATATATAAGGAGATGGTGCAGAATTAAAACAGTGCAACATTTTGCTCAAGTCTATGTCTATAAAATCTATGTCCAAAATATCTATTATATTAACTGTACTGTAAGTCATTTTGTATACTGTATATACTGTAGTATCTACCTGAGTGTCCTATTAAATTATACATGTTTTGTACTTGCTGCAGTCTAAAACAATCCACATTTATCCTAACACTTGACCTACAAAAATCTTTATAATGATAAAACAGGGGATTAAGTTAACAAGTACTGTGTTTAAGCCTGTATATCCTCTTCACAACTTGTAAATCCAAAAACACATTGTATCAACTGTGTTCAGTGTTCAAAGGTCGAAATTAGTGTAAGGGTGATGTTTTTATATGCCCCACCCAGTCTAATTATTCCACCACCTCTATTATAGAGTATTTAAAAGCTATGTTAATATAGAAGGACAGTATATTTTAAATGTTGAAATGTCAAAATCTGTTGGCTTATTGGGGTGGAGGGAGCAAAATGCCAGAGACCTCTGTAAGAGAGGGTTAGAAGCAAAATTAACCAATGCCCAGTTATACATTGAACTACTAAAGCCTGATATATAATATGACTACTGATGAAAACTGTTATCCAGTGTGTCTATCTAGGTAAGACTCACCTGTGTTGGCCAAATAAGTTACACATGGATCTATTGGATCAAGACAGTCCCTCAAAGTCAAACTCAGAAACAGAATCAGTAGTCTCATAATCTGGTGCATGAGTAAAGACACTGATTGACTATGAAAGAGCATGTCAGGTCTATAAGAATAGAAGATATATTCAACATATTTAAAATGCTACAGTACATGATTGTACAGTCAGGTATGATTAATATAAATATATGTATTGGATCAGAATCAACCGAAAACCAAAAGGAATAGTGCTATATATTAGTTTTCCTTTTTAATTAGATTCAAAAAATTTTTTATAATTAAAAGTGTATGTATAAAGAGAGTCGGTAACATAGAAGAATCACATCAGGTCTGTGGGTATAGTTATCTTTGGCACTCAATGCTTTGTGCCTACCCTGTAAGGGACTTGGTGTGATCATGTAATAATAATAGATCTCTTATTTAATTAACATAAAATAAATAATCTTATATTTATAATTTTAAGGGGCACAAAACCATGTCTATGATACAAATATTTATTTAGAATTTTAAATACATTTAGAAATACTATTATTGTTTATAATGAATATTCATATCAGACATCAGAAAAGGGTGGACGACAGGATGGTAAACCTCAGATGGTAGATAGTGGATAGAATTAGACATATTTTTGGATAATCCAATAGGGCCAACAAGTACAGTGTATTTTATCACATACAGCAAGAATTACATGTACCAAGGTATGCACATCCAATAATCAAAGAATGGTGGCAATTGATGATCAGTTCAGTTTACTTCAATGCAGAGTATATTTTATGAATTAATAAATCATCAGACAGCATAAGCTTCAGTGCGATCGTTTCTTGCTTTGTGCAATTACTATTTTCAAATATCGCGAAATATTTATTTTACACATAATAAATTAGTCCTCAATCACTTATATGAATAAAAATCAGGTTGGAAAGTGAGTTTAATACACTTAAGCATTTAATACAAATTTTCCACACCTGTAGAAAACGATAATTGTAACAAACGAGATGTTGATTAACTGTATTGAGTATTATTGCAAAACGGCAATCTGTTAACATCATAGTTTAAGGCTAAAAACACATTCAGAATATATTTTTACCTTCACTGCGGGGGGTGAAATACGATTCTTCTAAATGAAAAATCCATGGACCACGAATATTGCACTCATTTTTCTTTCATAAAACTGCTTCTTTTTCGAAAATTGCCACAGAAAAAACAAACACACTTCTTTAATTATCTAGTAAAACAAAACTATAAGATAAAGTTCGTTGCAGGTGTAATTAATTTTTTTAAGGAAAAGGCACACGAAATTACAATAACCAATTCTCACTACGCGCAGGAGGATGTTTACGAAAACAACTGCATTAAAGCAATTTATGCACGACAGCTTTACTTTTCATTACCGTAACATTGATTACACGTTTTAATTAATAAGATAGTCTGTTTCAGTCAGAGCGTACAACCAGAGCGACCATAGAGATTATTGACACTAATTTGTTATTATTGATGCGAACGTAACGCTGAGGTCCGAACTACAACCGAGCGCGAGTCAACAACCGATTGACATTTCGCATAGACCTTGAGTCGCGTACGTGACGCCATTTTTTGCGAATGTTACCAACACAACATTTCAATTTTCCCATTTGCTTCTAAAATTTTAGGTGAAGATATCTTATAAAATATGCGTGTTTAAAAAACAATTTCATATTACCTTTAAAGCCAGTTATTCTTACTATCCCACAGGAATTTCATGAAGTTTAATATTATTTTTTATAGATGTCAGCACAATGATGTTCAGATTTTTTTGTTAATTCGCTGAAGTAGTTCCAGACTTTCACCTAGATGGCACTTTTTGAAATAATATGTCGTAGAACACAAATTAAAAGCCAGTCTATATTTTTACCTAATTTCTGAAAGACATTGCATCCATGACAAATACTTTGGTTGCAACTAATAGATTTGATAAATAATGAGTTTTAGGCTTTAAGCAAACAACTAAGGCTACACGCATTAATATTTCTTTATTAGATTTTTTTGGGTTCATGAATCATGAATAGATTTATTGTTAGTTACAACATTGAAATAATATTAGTGGCGCCATCTCTTATTAACTTTAATATTCGTAATTTAAGTGGCATTAGGCCGTTACAAGACATAACTAATTAAAGTTACTTATTTTTAAATACATGCCATGTAACAACAATAATAATATTGTTAGAGAATTTTGAGTTTAATCAGTGTGAAATTTACCGACCTGCAGTTTGTTGCGTGGTTGTGTATGACCTTAAGTCTGATTGTGAGAAGAGACCCTTGTTCAACGGCGTATGGTTAAGAGTTCATCATGACGAAATGCATAATATATTATTACGAAAATATGTGAACAGAATACAAAAGCAACGTAAAATGGGCAGACTCCACGCTTTCCGTCCTAAGCCACCTGCAGCTGAATTTATTATTAACCAACGAATAGAAGCCACAATGTTTTACCAACTATCATCATCTCATAAGCTTTTATTAATCCACTACTGGGTATTCGTTTCTTCTAATTATTAACTGTTTTCGCCAATAGTGTTACTTAATTATATGTATCTATAGCTTGTTAAAACTTGGTAATAAAAGTAAATCATTGTATTTTTTTGCGTAACTAGTTACTTATGTAAGTATATTGAATTGAATAACAAGAACAATATATTAAAAAATAAGTTTATTTGAATCGGTCACATGTAAATTAAATACTACAATATCAAATAAAAATATAGTTAAAATTAATATCACAGAAAAGTAAACAGCCATTTTATAGATATAGTTAAGTAATAGGACTAAACCTATATGTAATAAAGGATGTGAGATCATTCAAAATAATTAGAAAGTAACTTGTTTTTACAGTGGAAAAAACATAGAAATTTATGCGGTGATATCTTTCTCATTATACAAGACATTAATCTCATTATAACAGTGAATGCTTGGTGTCACTAGAATAATGTATGTAATTTAAAAATAAGATACAGCGCCATCTATTGACAGTTAAAAAACAAAAAAATTAAAAATTTAGTCAATAACAAGCGCCATCAGTTTGGAGGATTTAGTGTCCTCCTCCACGCCGGGGAACACATATCCACGCCGAGCCAGCTCTTCGTAGCTCATCTCGAAGACGTCCTCGAAGCCAGCTTTCTTGGCAACCGCTTGAGAAGCTGCAGCAGTAAAGACTGTTGCTGTCACTTTCACACCTAATGCTTTACAGAGAGGTACGCTGAAAAATACACAGTAAACTATATAGATATTATATCATCACACTATGTTCGTTACGGGGTAGCTAAAGAACACTAAATGAACAATATCCTTTCAGATCTGACTTGCTTCTACATTCATTATATTGTTTCTTCTATTGATACAAGTATCTTTCAGAAGTATTGACCTAATTAGTGGCAACTTCGAGCGAATGAAAGGAATGATACCAAGTACTACTAGTATTAAATTACGTTAGTTCTGTTTATCTAACGGTTGTAGACTTATCCGTGAAAAATATTTAGGTAACGAGCAGATATATTTAATTTGTGATTGGATTTAAAATTAATTATGCACAAGTGTTGTGCCTACTTTGAAATGAGATAGCTTCGAAAAGTTTCCAAACTATTGTTATTGTTATTACCATTAGACAACTGATGATACTACCATGGTGTCATTGATTCATAGCTTTTTAGTAAATATTCTGAAAAGTTAATTTGTCCTAGTTTAGACGTACATTAATGCCGTGACGAAAATATATGTTCATGTATATAAAAATTTATTAAAGAATGTATGACATTGTAGATAAAAATATTAAAAACTATTTTTATCTGTCTTGTCCAATTTGTGACGTTGCTTGCAATCAACTTTAACTTTTTTCTTTTGCGGCAACACATTCCTCTTTATATGATAAATCGGCTGTGCGAATCCAAAGTCTAATTCACAATAATATAAGTGTTTATTTCTGTCAGCGGGATTGGGATAATAAGCAGCGTGTAACACTCCGTCTACATCATATATTTTCACATCTAAAGTATGTTGAAATAATACCCCGCTGATCAACATTCTTTCTATCACTTCACAACTTACATGACCTAATTTATTTCCCCAAATATTCAAAAATCGTATAAAATAAGGCTTTTTTAAAGTATTCAACAAATCCAAAACACCGTTGTTGCTTAATTTGTTGTGCGATATATCTAAGGCACGAATTTTTGAGAATGGCAACTGTAAGCTGAGCGCTCTGGCGCCGATATCTTTTATACCGTTTCCTGCGATGTTAAGTAACGTTAACTCCGGTTGTTCTGCCAAATATGCACTTAGAAGCTCCGTTCCATACTCTCCAATCCTATTGTATCCCAAATCTAGGTAGAGTAGTGTTTTATTACGTTTTAAACCCCGCAAAATGCACTCAACATCATGTCCGTCAAATTCATTCTTTTGCAAATGTAATTCTATTATGGTCAAGTTTCTTTTAAGCAAGTTCTCTATGTGATACGCAAACCATCTGCTCTCATAGGAATACCGACTAAATAGTGGTATCAAACGACTAAAATCTATTACTTTTAATGTACAATTCGCACCACTATCTATTCTTAGGGCTGACATGATGTGGGCAACACTGCTTAACGTTTGATCTGAATCACCTATGTCACAAAACTCTACTGTGTTATTATTTTTCAAAAAATCAGCGAAATATTCGCCTCCTTTTGTTCCAATCTTATTGCCATTAATTCTTAAATATTTCAGCTTCACAAATGACGCGTACCTCGCCAGATTGAGCATCGATATTTCACTTAAATTATTATTCATGATATTTAAATTGATTATGCTTGATCTGCCTTTTATTAATAATTTCTTTAATAAACGAAAGAAACCAATATCTGTGATATCATTGTAACATAGATCGAGTTTAGTTATACGACGTGGAGTTTCTCTAACGTACAAACAGATGGCTTTGATGTCAGTATCTTCTATTCTCTTTCTATATCTGTCGTACAGATCTTTCCCTCGTAAAACTAAAAATCCAGTGCCGTCTGAATTTCTCTCTGTAAATAAATTCAAGCGTATTTTATTTATTTCTGTTATTTCCAACGGCTTGGGTTCTCCAGTAATTTGTTTTAACACTTTCTCCGTATCGCAGATGCATCGCCTTTGCTTACTTTTGTTTCTTTTATGCATTTTCAACTTTTATTCGAAAAATGAAATATAATATAAGATTTACTATAAAATAATAATATGTATTTAGAAAAATCTGAAAAAAAATTTTTAATTGTCAACTGACATGAGTGATAGCTTATTTTTTAAATTTTAATCGAAAATGTAAACACAATGTTCAACCATTGATAACTATACTAAAGCAACTAGCAATTTTGTATCTAGTTATTTTTCTGGCCACATGTTCAATGGTTAGTGTAACTCATGGATATGTTTAAAATATACAATAGAAAACTTAAGAAGATTTACAGTCAGCAAAATAAGATAGAAAAAAGTCAAAATAAAATGTAAAAAATTACAAAAAGCCAACGTCACGCGGTGTTCCCAGGCGGTCACCCATCCAAGTACTGAACGCGCCCGACGTTGCTTAACTTCGGTGATCGGACGAGAACCGGT